>MU226410.1:1276434-1386226 GCA_018584345.1 Thuja plicata | reverse complement strand
ATGACTGTTAGGTCAACCTTGTTAAAGGATTTTAACTGATACAATGGTTAGAAAGTAATCAACAGTTGTGATCTGATACATACAACTTACTTTGCAAATTTAGATCCAATTACAGCTCTGATGTTAAGTTACTGGATAGCCTGCATTGTCATTTCAACCTTCTGATTTGCTTGGAAATCCGTCAAGCAATCACACATGCAATCTTCTGCTTCTATATTTAGCCTTCTCTGCTAGATCATGCCAAACAATAAATCAATTATGCAATCCTCTTGCATACACATCCACACTTCACATTTAACAACACACTTCAGCATACTAAATGAATAACCCCTTGAGGTTATCATATACCTCTCTGTTTAGGTCAGATAAATCTTTTGCCGCTTAAACAAGATCGTAGATCTTCGGTTAGGTCAGATCCAACGGATCATCCCATCTTTGCATTACATTTACTTCTCCAAAGTAGTCTCTAATTAAACCGTGAAACCATGCATTAATTACAGTTACCCATACATTAAATGACGTGGATCAATCTTTAATTAACATTACATATCCCAATAAAATTAACTAAGTCGGCCAGAGATCTCAAATCTCATCATTAATCCAATTACTGTAAGTCGACCAACATCACTATTTTCACTCAGGAATTTCAATGGTGCTCAACATTGAACAACTTTGCTTGTCACGAACAACTTTGCTCGGCATAAGCAACTTTGCTCGGCACAAGCCAAACTTGCTCGACACAAAATAGCCAGAAAATTTGTCTTTGAAAGATAAACAAATAATTGCTTTGCTAGAGTGCCAACTGATCAAGTACCCTTTTATTTTCCTTAACTCAACCATTCACTTGGTCTTCTTGTTAAATATTCTTCATCAACAATAGATATGGTACTCAAACAAAAAACAATAGTCTCGCCAGTCAAGGTTTGACAACAATGACAAAATAACAATTGCTTGCAATGTCACTTTCCAACACAAACATCCCCAAAGACATTACCAACTTCGCAACATATGATATTCAATATAGTAGTCGTACGTCAAAGAAATCATCTCACTGAACTTCTCAGGAACATTGTCACCAACAATAGGAATATGTTGACATCAATGACAAAACATTAATGGTAGCACATAAATGCACAATTTGAACAATATCTCAACACATTAAAAAAAAATTTATAACTTTATTTTGTAAAAAATATAATTTTTATAGGTGAATTATCCAACAAATAAGATTGTTTTTTATTGTATTTACTTTACATTTGTTTTTTGGCAATTTCTTTTTGTCTCTTTATGATATTTATTAACCAATTGAAAGGAAGATGTGTCATTGGCATGGTTCATGGTAGTTCCTAACTTCATGGGTACTATGATAATAGTTGTGGTTCCTCCTCTTCTATGTTAGCAGGTTAGTTTTCAAATTATGGCACAAAGCCCCCAAAATGGGTTAGTTGTCATTGAAACAATATTGACCTGCATTTATTATGAATGCAATACATTTATTTATGGCAATTGATTTTTGTCTTTTTATCATATTTTTTAACCAAGCAAAGGGAAAATGTGTGGTTGGCACCCTACACGGGTTGGTTTTCAATCTAAGTTAATTCACATTTCCAATATTTTCCATTTGGGATAATATTGATAAGTTATAATTAAAATAAGTGTCACATAGTGGCTAAGTACTTGTCTTGGTAGAAAATATTTTGTTATAGTTGGTAAATTCAACAATAAATGAAACATTTTTTATGAATAAGAAATAAATAAATACTTTATTTTGAATGAAAATTAAATAAAGAATATAAATTTAATATATTTATATAATTAGTGAAACAATATTTGAAAATGTTAAGTCTAAATTGCACAAAATAAATAGAAAAAATGTAAAAGTTTATAATTACAATGTCACTAGTGAAAAAATATAATAGTTTATAAAAACATTAAAAATAAATCTATTAAACAACACTAGTACGAAAAAGTTGTTAGTAAATTTTAAAGTTATAATTAGTTACCATTCATTGTTAAAATTATGTAAATATTCAAAATATACTTGGTCACAATTCATGGTTATAATTATGTAATGTATTATATATATGCAATCGACTAATTTATTAAATTAAGTTTGATATATAATAATACATAAAAATAATAATGTATTATATTAATATATTGAACTAATATCTAACGCATAATATAAGAATATATATAGTTGTTGCGGCTACCTTCTACATCTAGGGCTCCTACAGCTGGGTTGTGATGCATGGATGTCTAAGCAATGGACATCATGCTTCTGAGGGGTTTCGGCGGTTTAAAGCCTCCTCATTGTTTGGTAGTAGGGTTGGTCTCTATGGTGGTGGAAATGTCATGAAACCCTCACATTATGGTAAATGGAATGACATTATAGACAAGGGTGGGAGGGAATGGCAGGTTGCATAGTGGAAGAAGCCAATAGAGAGATAGAAATTTAAGAAGTGTGTAGAGGATGGATGGAGAGTGAGCAATAGTTATGTAATTAATAAAAGGCAGGTTAAGCCATTAGTAAATAGGATAACAATACGTCTAAATGATGAGATTGGAAAAAGGGTAGAAAAATTTGTTGAGAAGGATCTGATAGGGAGATTTAAGGGTTTTTGGCCAAGCCTCGGTGAACTGCATTAATGGATATTAGAGTTTTGGAGCCCCATTCAGGGGTGTTCAAATTTATCCTGGGCCCCAAGGGCTTTTGTGGTAGTTTTTGATAATGAACAAAACAAGAAGAATTTACCATTGCAATATTGGTTCGAATTTATTGGTAATACTCTGGGTAGATTTCTCGGGGTGGATGGGGGTCCTTTAGTTTTCCTTCATACGACCTATGTATTCATTCTAGTTCAGATGGACATGATGAAAGCTACACTGATGGATTTATCTCTAAAATTTTCAAATGGCATTTGGATGCAACCTGTGGATCATGAAGGAATCCATTTTTAGTTTTCTAAGATGTTTTCAAACGGGGTATGTGGCTAAAAAGTATGCCAAGAGGAAACATCACAAACAGATGTACTTGGTGCCAGGAGGTATCCCCTTGTCTTTATTTGATTTAAAAAGAAGTTATTGATACACCAAATAATGTTAAGGGAAAGGGAGATTTTGAATAACAATAGGGTAAGGACCTCAAAATTATAATGGCCTCAAGAGGGGTAAAGACAATGTTGAAAGATAGTGTTAATTTTGGGCGTAGTTCAATAATGGAGAAAGATGATAAACATGTTTATTTATAAAGCATGGGTGAGGGGGAGAAGTTTCATTTATCTTTTGAGGCCTTGGAAGGAATAGTGATAATGAAAAATGATAATGTTAATGTTGGATGCTACCATTTTGTGGAAAGGAAAGATATAGTTGGGTGTTCACAAAGCTCAGTTGAGGGAATGAGGTTTTCTTCTAGTGAATCTACTAAGATGTTGTAGGAGGCTACAAAGATAGATTATTATTAGAAAGTAGTGGAGGGAAAGAGATTTAAGAAGGTGAAAAAATGAGAGAACTTTTGATATGCTCCTCTAATCATAGACTAAATATGGAGCAATGAGAATGCATGACATTTTGACCCGGTAATGGGTCTTTTCACTTGGGTGCCTTATTTATTTAGGGAGGTAACTCCCTATCTATAACTACTACTATTTTGGGACTCATTCAAAAACTTGGTTTTAATAAAATGGGGGTAGATCCCTTGGTCTAGTTTAATAGAGCCCATTCCAGTTTTTGATCATTTTCTGGTGGAACTAAACATAATGGAGGAGCCACAACCAACAAGAGACCAATTAAAATATGAAGAAATGTGGCTCTGATGGCCATTCCTAGTAAATCACATAAATGATTGGTAGGAAGATTATAGGCATATAAAGGGTACCAAGATATTTGCATTTTGTAATTGGTTGCAATCATGCTCAAAGAAAACTTGAAGATTCGGAACAAAATGACATTCAAGAATGTCTTTTCAAAAAAGGAAAGGATCGAAGAAGAACTAGAAATGCTTGGTGACATAGTAATTCAAAAAGGAATGACCCAAGCAAAGTTTCAAAAGGAGAGATAGCTAATGAAGGAATATAAGGAAATTCTGGCTAGAGGAGAATGTTTTTGGAGATCAAAACCTACAAAATGTTGGCTTAAAGAATGAGTTTGTAACACAAAAAAAATCATAATTCCCCAAATATCAAGAAATCTTAGAATAATATAACACAAATATGTAAGGATGATGAAAAAGTAGTCATGGATGGAGAAAGAATTCAATTTGAAGGGATACACTTCTTTGGGAATTTACTAGGTAGAGATGAGATGGTAGATGCTTTTAACAATGATTTCCTAGATGACATTCCCTCATTCATATCGAGGGAGGAAAACATGATGTTGGAGACACTTGCATCCTTGGAAGAGGTTAAAGCAGCCACTTTCAAATTAAACCTGAATAAGGCTTCAAGTCTGGATGGGTTTATGACATAGATTTTCTAAAAATGCTAGGATTTGATGGGAGATATCTTGGCAGTAGTAGAGGAACCCATGAAGAAAGGAAGAATGCTAAAAGAAATGAACAATGAAAACATTGCATTGATCCCAAAGAAGCAAGAGGTATGAAATTTCTCTGATTTTTTTCCCATTTCATTATGTAATACCATTTACAAGACAGTGGTAAAATTCATGTCAAATAGGTTGACATTAGTTCTCCCTGAGATAATTTTATAAGAACAGAGTGGATTTGTTCCAAAGAGGAATATAGTGGATGCCATAATTATAGCGCATGAAATTTTATTCCATTAAGAAAGAATATATGAGAGGGGTGATATTGAAACTAGATGTAGAAAAAGCTTATGACCATGTTCAATGGAGTTTTCTGATGTTTGTAATGAAGAAATTTGGATTTTTTTTATCAAGGGGTGAAATAGGTTTATGGTTGCATCTCCACTCCGAGGTATATTATTTTAGTAAATTGGTAGCCTTTTGTTTTTTTTCTAGTTGGGTGTTGTCTTCTCCAAGGAAATCCTCTCTCCCTTTTCTATTTTTTTTATTATGGTTGATGCTTTGAGTAGGAGGATATCCACTTTGACCAATGTTGGAATATTGTTGAGCATCAAGATGGTACATGGTATTCCTCTTTTCTCTCACCATCTTTATGTTGATGATACCATTATATATGGGCAAGTGTCGCTTAAAGAAGCCAATTTTATCAAGTAAGATTTGGATAAGTATTGTGAAATGTCAAGACAAAAAATCAATAAAGAAAATCAAGGATCTATTTATTCAATACAAGCCAAAATGCATAGATAAGGATTTCTTCAATCTTGAAATTTTGAGTGGATAAACTTCCAGCCACATGCCTGGGTGTGTTTTCTATTTTGTGGGGAAATTTAAATTAATTTTAGAAAGATACAATGGATAAGTGTGGTAAAAATATGGAATACTAGAAAGAGAGGTGATTCGCATTGGTAAGTTGAATTACAATGATCAAATAAGTCATAGTAGTTATTCCTATATATATTGTCAACTATGGAAATTACTAGAAAATATGCCAAGGATATCAGAGACCAGTTTAGAAAATTCACGTGGGATGAGGATAATGATTAACATAAGACCCCTTTGCTGGCCTGGAATATAATCAAAATACTGCAGCAGGTGGGCAGGGCTGGAATCAGAGACATAATGATGTAGAATAGAGTTCTGGTGGCCAAATTGATTTGGCGAGTGTATAAGGAACCAAAGACCTTATGGAGTTAGTTTTTCCAAAATAAATATTTAGATGAAGACATGTCGGAATGAATACTTAAAATAACAAGTCCTCCATGTGTTTCTACAATTTAGAATCATATGAACAGGTGCATAGACATTATCATCATTCACTTATCATGGAGAATCCAAAGTGGAAGTAAAGCAAATTTTTGTATGTACTCTTAGAATGGTTACATACCATTGATTTAACTACCAAGGATGGAGAGAGCTAGATATGTTTATGTTCCCTTATATGGTAAAAAAGTCAATAACTATATGATAATATTGCTAAGCAAATGAATTATAACATTTGAATAGAAAAATATTATATGCCCTAGATGAAGGAGATAGGAAAACCCTACAGGATGAACTGGCACAAAGGTACATTGTATTGGCATATGATACAGATAAAATTCATTGTTGTACAACCAAATCAAGTATTTATACCTCGAAACTAGGCTACAAGATATTAAGAGGTGATTGGGAAATAGTTGATTAGCATATTAAACCGTGTGAGGACTGGCACATCATTCCTAAGGCTGGGGACTTCGTGTGGTTGGTTGTTCAAAGGTAGAATTTGACTGGAGATAAGCTATCAAGATTAGGCTTATTTAGCCCATTCAGGTGCCCGATATGTTACTGCCACAAGGAATCAATTGACCATTTATTTGTATAGTGTGACGTGGCCTATAAGTGTTGGAATTTCTTCCTAAATAAACTCAATTACTTTAGTCCTCTACCTGCCACATTAAAAGAAATATTCACGTGTTTTCTTGTATTATACAAAGGGGCAGTTTGAAAAGCTTTATGGTATGCTATCCCCGACACCCATATTTGGCATCTATGGAAAGAAAGAGACTGCTAGATTTTTTTAAAAAAGGAGATGGAACTGAACACCATGATCTGTAAGATGAATATTGCCATTTGTGATCAATTTGATGTATACATTATTCACCTTTTAGGATGATTATGTGAATAAACAATGGGAACTTATTATATTATTGAAAGTAGGCACCTTCATCAACAACACGACTTAGACTGAGGGTTTCTGGTATCATCCTCCTTGAGGTCACCTCAAACTAAATTTTGACAACACCTTGCATGGGAATTATGGCCCATCTAGGGATGGATTCATCATTCAAAATGGCATGGGTGAATTAGTTTGGGGTGGATCCATCAAGTTGCTTGATGGCACAAACAACAATGTTGAGTTTGTTGCCTTATCAGTAGGTTTAATACTGTGCAAAGAGAAAGGATTGACATGAATTGACATTGAAGGATATTCCTTGAATGTCGTAAGGGCCATTAGAACTAGTACGACCCCAATTTGGAAGTACAAAATGTTGACCAATGACATTCAGAATATCTTGGAAGATTTTTTAGAGTTTTCAATAACACATATCTATAGAGAATTAAAAATCACAACAAACTTTCTCTCCAATCAGGTTATCGATCTAAGGGAAAGGATTAAAAACTATGACAACTCAGGGGTATGGATTGGATTGGTATTATTAGAAGGACAAGAAAATCTAGAAACTTGAATTGTAAACATGTGAAGAAGGGGGAAGCCATCCATAGTTTGTCAGGATGGGTATTTCTGTTTAAGCCTAGAAATATCAATCATATCTTGTGATAACACATATTGGGGACAACTGTGGCAATCTCTTCTTATATACTATGATGGTGGTAAGGAATGGATTAAAAATAAACAACCTAGAGGCATATGAACACACAATGAAGTTATAAACGGGAGCATCTTCTCTGCTAAGAAAATTGAGAGATCACAGTAGGAGGCCATTACAATCCCATTTTATCTCTTTTTACTTGAATTGTATGTTTTATGTTAAATCAACGAAAGGAACTACCCTTATAGTAGTAATTTTATCCAAAAAGAAGAAGAAGATAAATGTGTACGTGTGTGTGTGTGTACACACGTATGTATGCATGTATGTAGGTAGGTATGTATATGTATATGTATGTATGTGCATCTATATTTGTGTGTGTACATATACATGTATGCACATATGTATGTGTGTATGTGTGTGTGTATGTATGTATGTATGTATGTATGTATGTATGTATGTATTATGTATTTATGTATGTATGCATGTATGTATGTATGTGTGTGTGTGTGTGTGTGTGTGTGTGTGTGTGTGTGTATGTATGTGCACACACACACACACACACACACACACACACACATATATATACATATCTACACACACATGTACATGTATATATGACATGTAAGCACTAATAGTATGGGGGTAGCTCCCTTGTATTAAAACTAGTAACAAACAATTGCATTGGATGAACTTGTATAGGAAGAAACATATCCTAGCACCATATCAAAGATCCTCATCTTCTTTGCCTCATTAAAAAAATCAACATTTCTTGTGAAGAATATTTTCAAATGAGTAAAGTCAACATTTTTTCCATAAGTTTTGAATGTGGCAATGTTGCCTTCATTTTGTTTTCCTTGCCTCTTTTTCATATTGAATATTCCAACTAAAAATCTTGAAATACTGCCCACTCAATTTCATCTAAAGCTCTTTAGACTGTGGGCCAATTGTAGTTGATGCTTGACTGGTTGCCTATTTGATGAACCCAATCTCTAGATCCTACCATATAAATGAGTGGGGATAATATTTTTTAAAATCATTCCATCATGAATATGTGCTTCTCCACTAAGAAAATGACTTTTCTAACCTCATCATTTTCACACAATAACAACCTCCTCCATTGTTCCTCATTAGTCTATGGTGCATGAGAACCTAGAGGATAGGGGTCACCACGAGGCCCTAATGGAGAGCCAAGAAGAGATGAAGACAAGTGAAGACTACAAGGGCCTAAAAGGTCTCAAACCTTTGTAACTTGGGCCAGTAGTGCCTATAAAATGTAATGAAGTCCATGTAATGCAAAGTTGCCATGATAAGGCAAATAGGCCTACAAGGGTCACCATGTAATGGGAAATAGGGTTTTAAGACTTTGATAGGTTTAATGGGAGTAAGAACATGTAATATTACTTTTATAGTCATACAAATAATGTAATAAGGGTAATAGGATGTAATGGTGCCTAAATTAGTCATCAGGCCTTACAGGTTAATAGGCAAGTTCTTAGATGATAGGGATAAGTATAGATGTTTGAAAGTAATGAAATATGAAGAACCATGTAAAGAGGGTTAGTTTGTGTGTAGTTGTCAAGTTGGAAACTTATTTTTTGACTTGACAACATCCTCTACACTTGTAAAAGCCAAGCAAGTCGACAAAGACCCTTGGACAATCGATTTTAGGGAGTTACACTTGGTTGTTAGGAAGTTTGGAATAGTTCCAAAGTTGGTTGTCTGTTATATGAGACTGAAAGAGATCTATTTATCATGTAATAGCCCAAGCAAGTGGGAGGAAGTTTATGTAATAAAGTTTGGAAACAATACAAGTTTAATTTCTTTGCAAATTCCTCATTTTGGCCATGGTAACAGTCTTGTTGTTTAGTTATTTTAATGTTTGTATAGTTGTCACTTTGATGGAGTGTTGATTTAGGATGTTATAAAATTGAGTCAACATCATTTTGGCTTTTATAGGATGTGTTTTGGTTGTGCTTTGATATAGATTTAATAGTTTGAGTAAAAATTGCCATAACCCTCATTAGGGAATTCAGAGACAAACAAAATGTAGTATCCTTCATGTTAACGTATTAAAAACCCTCTCATTTGGGAAAGATGTCAGGGAAGATGTATATTAACTAACCTGAGAGTTGTAGGGAAGAATGAATTGGATGGCATGTAATTTTGATGGCATAGAAGTGACTGTAGAGTCACAGGGAGAAGTGAATTGTCTGTCACAGTCAGAGATGATGACTTGTCCAAAAGAAGATGAAGGCTTTGGTATTGGAGGATTGAAGGAATGTTGGAGGGGAGATTCCACAACATATTTAAGGTCTTGGAGGAGGCAGGGTGCCCATGGTAAGGGCTAGATAGTAAAACTATAGAGATTGGTCTTGACTGACATAATAGAACAGTGTTATGGTAAGTTGTTTTTCTTGTTTGGGAGTTGAGTAAAATGAAACAAAGGGATGTGAGGGAATGTGGACAGGGCCTTAGGTGTCTAGAGGGGGATTATTGAAGGTGTCTCAAGATCTAGACTAGGAGGGACACATTGTGTTGGTTGGTTGTAGTGACTATCTTTATAGTCACATAATGACTATCTTAAGGAACAATGAACAATGAGTTTGTTTAGGTGGTGAGTTATTGAGGGAGTTAAGAGTTTTGTGATTCAATACAAAGTTCAAGAGGTCCCACATATGGATGGGTATTGGGGAAATCCAAGTGTATGGTGTTGATCCAATCAAGGATCTTGAGTTGGTAATGTTGAAGGTAGGTCAAAGAATGAGTGGGGACAATCACTAGCCAAGGAGAGAGGATCATAGTTCATGATAAAGTTCATGGTTGGAATAGAGTACATGATTGAAAGAGTGGAATCAAAAAGCATAGTTGACATCATTGAGAGAACCTTTCACAAAGAAAGGTGTTGGTGAATTTGAAAGGATATAGGATCAAGTTGCTAACTAGGACCAAGATTACCGTAGTAAGCATCCAAAGGTGATGCCTCTACATCAATTGGTATCAAGACAAAAAGATCTGGTGATTAAGTTGAAGATGGATTTTTACAAAATTAGAGAGGGAGTTGATAAAGTTGTAGAAACAATTTATCAATTATGACAAGAAGAATAAAGGGAGGAAGTAGAGAGAAATAAGAGAAAATAAGAAGCAAGGAAGCAAGAATAAGAGATGTTAAGAAGCTTGGAGAGAGAATTAGAAGAGAACAAAGCAAGACTAAAGAAGATTGAAGAACTCCTAGAGGGAGAAAGGAGGGAGAATGAGAAGGAAGGAGAGTTATTGAAAGAGCAGCAAAAAGAGGATGAAGAACCCAATGTTGAAGAGGTTTTGGATGTTGAAGAAGATAGAGATGTTGGCAAGGACAACAAGGATACAAGTTATACGGGGCTTGAAGATGGTGGCTCAGTAGTAGTTGACACAATGTTATGTCCTTTGAGTAAGGAGGAGGGTACCATGCAAGGTACTCCTTTGATAGTGAATTGTGAGGCTCAAGATGAAGCATCCTTAAATATGAATGAGGGAGTGGTTAAATTCAAAGGAGAATAGATTGAAGATGCTTTGATAGCAGCAGTGGTATCAGAAGAAGAGACTAAGGATAAAGATAAGTTAGTGGAGGTAATGGTCCATGAGGAGGCTCAAAAGGTGATATTTTCCCCAAGCAAGGAGATATTGCAAGTTGAAGAAGAGATATTAGGGTACCTATGGTGGGCACACTTGGTGAAGATGTAGGTACATAAAATAGGTGTGGTGGAAATCACCGAGCAACAAAAATATGAGGGATTCACCTTGCCAAGGCATGACAAACCAATTGTGAAGACGAAGGAAGCCTTAAGGCTAGAATGGAACCTTAAAGTGTCACATGGAGGAGTTATTTTGAGATTCTATGCAACTGACTTATTCAAGCCCAAGATCAAAATGAAATTTTGTTTTCTAACATGTTTATTACAGGAATTTCCAAGAGGACTTTGAAAGTTTTCAAAATTGGGAGTATGGTGCAGGATCACCTAGAGCACATGGGTCACCATGAGGCCCTAATGGAGATACAAGAAGCAATGAAGACAAATGAAGACTACAAGGACCTAAAAGGTCTCAAACCTTTGTAACTTGGGCCAGTAGTGCCTATGAAATGTAATGAAGTCTATGAAATGCAAAGTTGCCATGATAAAGCAAATAGCCCTACAAGGGTCACCATGTAATGGGAGATGGGGTTTTTAGTCTTTGATAGGTTTAATGGGAGTAAGAACATGTAATATGACTTGTATGGTCATACAAACAATATAATAAAGGAATTAGGATGTAATGGTGCCTAAATTAATCATAAAGCCTTAAAGGTTAATAGGCAAGTTATTAGGTGATAGGGCTAAGAATAGATGTTTGAAAGTAATGAAATGTGAATAACCATGTAAAGAGGATTAGTTTGTGTGTAGTTGTCAAACTGGAAACTTAGTTGTCAACTTGACAATATCCTCTACACTTGTAAAAGCCAATCAAGTCAACAAAGGCCCTTGGACAAATGATTTTAGGCAGTTACAACAAGTTTTTAGGAAGTTTGGGGTAGTTCCAAAGTTGGTTGTTGGTTATATGGTACTAAAAAAGGTCTATTTATCTTGTAATATCTCGAGCAAGTGGGAGGAAGTCATTGTAATAAATTTTGGAAACAATAAATGTTTAATTTTTGTGTAAATTCCTCATTCTGGTCATTGTAATAGTCCTATTGTTTAGTCATTTTAATGGTTGTATTACTGTCACTTCAATGCAGTGGTGTCATTTTGTCTTTTATAGCATGTGTTTTGGTTGTGCTTTGACAAAGATTTAATAGTTTGAGTAAAAATTTCCATAACCCTCATTAGGGTATTCAGAGACAAACAAAATGTAGTATCCTTCATGTCTAACATATAAGAAACCCTCTCATTTGTGAAGAATGTTGAGGAAGATGTATATTAACTACACTAAGATTTGCAGGGAAGCATGCATTGAATGGCATGTGATTTGATAGTATAGAAGTGATTGTACAGTCACAGGTAGAAGTGAATTGTTTGTCCCAGTTAGATATGAAGGATTATCCAAATGAAGATGAAGGATGTGGTCTAGGAGGCTTGAAGGAATTTTGGAGGGGAGATTCCACAACATGTTAAAGATCTTGGAGGAGGTAGGGTTCCCACGGTAAGGGCTAGACAGTAAGAGTACATATATTGGCCTTGACTGACATAATAGGACAATGTTATGGTAAGTTGTTTGTCTTGTTTGGGAGTTGAGTTAAATGAACCAAATGGATGTGAGGGAATGTGGAGAGGCCCTTAGGAGTCTAAAGGGGGAGTATTAAAGGTGTATAGAGATCTAGAGTGGGAGGGATACATTGTGTTGGTTGGTTGTAGTGACTATCTTTATAGTTGCAGAATGATTGTCTTAAGGAACAAGGAACAATGAGTTTGTTTGGGTGGTGAGTTGTTGAGGGAGTTAAGATTTTTGTGATTCAATAAAAAGTGCAAGAGGTCCTACATATATATGGGTATTGGGGAAGCCCAAGCGTAAAGTGTTGATCTAGCCAAGGACCTTGAGTTGGTCATGTTGAAGAGTGAGTGGGGATAATCACTGGCCAAGGAGAAAAGATCAAAGTTCACGATAAAGTTCATGGATTGAATAGAGTCCATGATTGAAAGAGTGGAGTCCCAAAGCAATGTTGAGATCATTGAGAGAAGCAAAGGTGTTGGTGAATTTGAAAGGGTAGAGGATAAAGTTTTGTTTTATATTATGATAGTGTATCAAACTGATCAAAAGAACAATCTTGAAAGGTCTGAGTATCAAACTCAAGCTTCCATCAAATCAAAAGCATCAAGTACCAAAAAGAATATTACAATAGTAATACAAAATGTATAACTCCTGGAAAACCAAAAAGAAAACAAGATATCTGCTAAAATTGCTTTAGTTTCCTTCTCCTAGGGCACTGTTGTTATATTATGCTCTATCCACTTCAAAAGTACCAAGAGGGGGATCCACTATTGTAGGAGCATCTATTGCATCTTCCCATATGTTCTCAGACCTCAGAATCTCTTCTCATATCTTATGATTTTTTCATCAATATCAATATTGTATTTTTGGGTATATTCTTTGAGTTTTCCCATTTCATCCTCGTTTACCTCTCCTCACGTAGCCTCCCAATGATGGGTTGATTGGATGTCCTTTTTTTAGATGATCATTGCACCTTCCTTGATAAGAATATCGAACCTGTCCTTTGTAATCTCCAACTTAACTGAAACCTGAGACATAATATTAAGATTGGTGAGTTTAAGATTGAACTCAGTAGGGTCTCTCATGATGTTTTGGAAAACCTCCTCATTTCTTTTCCTCCAGATGGTCCACAATAATTCCAAAGAAAGAACATACCATAACTTGTTAAGGGAAAGATCGAAAGCATCCACATGACCCAAAATATAATTAACCAAACCAGGGGAAGAGTTCCAAACAATAGGATGATTGAAGCATAACAACCAAATAGAGGAAGCAAAAGTACAATTGAAAAAAAGATGTTCATAAGATTCAGGGCAGCCACACGACTTGCACACAAGGGGAATAACACCATGATCAATGAAAAGTGACCCAACCACAAGATTTTTAATCATCAACAACCATCTAAAGAATACCTTTTTAGGCTCAGCAGGGGAGTGCCAAAACCAATCCAGACTATAGTGTCATCTATCTAAGGACCAATTAATACTCCAAATAGAATTAATATTATTAATAATAACATGATCATCTTTAATAATCTTATTATATACAAGGAAAATATCAGCCTGCAATCACTCACAAAAATATGAAATCATTAGAGGGTTAGCATCCAAATTTCAAATAAGATAAAAAGCAAGCATGAAAACACAAATTATCCTCATATCATCGTATAGAGCTAAAACAAGGTGCACCCAAGAGGCTTGTTTGACTTTCTCTTTTATGGAGGTGTGAATGTGCTCTCTCAAACACAATATCAAGACTTCCCCAAGTGAAAATGCTTAAGATTTGATTCAAAATGCAACAAGGATGGAAGAGAGAAGGATTCAAGAACCAGTATGGAGAAACTAGTGTCAAACTTCTCAAAAATGACGAATCTACTATGAATGCAAAGCAAGAAAGAAACTATGATTGATTTACCAAATAATCCTAGCATGTAACATCTATGTGATTTAAGCTTGAAAACAAAGAAACTAACAATGAGAACTCTAAAGCAATTCTAGCATACTAAAAATAGAAAATATGAGTGAGTGATGGAATGCAAGAGAGGAAGGCCTCTTTTATAGAATTGAAAAGGAAATGGACGGTTGAGATTGAGAGGTGGAAGGGAGATGAGTGGCTAAGATTGAGGGTTAGGTTGGAAAAGTCAAAGGGGATTGTGCACATTATTTAAGGTAAATTACCTTTTAATCAAGGTTAGGGGATTATTAGCAAGAGGTGGGATTTGGAGGGGATAAAGTGGGTTTAAATAAAGTATTTTTATTTAAATCAAGTTTAGAGGAATTTTAGCCTTATGGAGGGATTTCAATAAATATGAATTTATTAAAAGGGGGATTTTTTAGGGAAATGTAGTTAAATAAAATACATTAGGATAGTATTTATAAAATATGTAACTACCATAGATGAAACTATTTAATTAATTTAATTAAATAGATAGATGATAAAAGGGAATTTAATATTAATAATAACATTAATATTTTTGGACATCTACATTTTGCCCCTCTTTGACGTGGCATCGCAAGTGATGTTGTGTCAAAGAAAAGAAAATAAGTTGCCCCAGAGGAAGTGAGTTTTTAGAAGCCGTGCTGAAGCGACGATGATAAGAGGTTGTGCCCCCTCGAGAAAAGGACGCAACAAGAGAAACATGTGTGGAATTTTCTCAAAAAGAGAAAGTACAAGAGGAGGAAGGGAGATGAGTGAATAAACAGAAGCCTTCCAAAAATGCAAGATGCAAAATGAGAATGAATGCAACTAAGAACGTAGATGCAGGACTTGGGGAGTCAATTGTGTTAAAAATATGGAGAGCACATCCAGTTTTGATATTGCAAAAGGAGGTATGCATCTGGTGTTAGAAAACACAAATGATAAGATTCCTTTGCGTATACTAGATGCTCAAACAAAGCACACTACAAAAGATGCATGCATCAGTAGCCACCAGTCACAACACGCCAAGATATAGTAGATTGAGGTAGTGGTGAGTAGGTTGAAACTGACACAAAAAGATAAAATCAGTAAAGAAGGCCTCATGACCAAGTAGTCATCCAGTCCAAAGTTCTTTCCATGAACAAGATTGTGTGATGAAGGATTGATAAGCCAACGCCAGAAGGATGCATCATGATGGGAAAGGATTGGGTTTGATCTGATTGAGATATTCACTGGAAAAATCTATGAAAAGGATGAGGAGCAAGGAGTGTCGGTCTCAAAACTGATTTGGTGAAAACATGATTGTAGTCGCAGGAGTCAAAACATCACTAAAAGCAAAAAAAATGGAGCGAAGCGGAAGGAAGGAAAGGTTTATTCCAAAATTTTGAAGGAAGGAAAGGTTTATTCCAAAATTTTGAAGGATTTTGAATATATATATATATATATATATATATATATATATATATATATGGAATTTTTACACATTTAAGCTGTACAACAAGATTAATAATACAAAAATATACAGGCAGGAGAAGGAAGCAGAGAAAAATGGAACATTTTTTTTTTTGGAAAAAATGGGGGCTATAAGAGGGGCTGGAGGGCCAAAGATAGGTCATTTGTGAATAGTTATTGGAGAAGAAAAGAGCTCTAGAGAGAAAATATGGTGAAAGAGAGGCTGAAGGGACAGTTGGGAGAGCGTGTTCGGATCCATGGACGACCCGCAGAGCGGCCGACACCGGTGAGTAGCTCAACTGAGACCTTGCATTTACTTGTGTCAGAGTTTTAATGCTTTCAAGAATGAGTTAGGTGCAATTAATAGGGGTTAAACGGGGCCCAAACTAAAGACACCGATTCCTGAATCGACATCTACGCAGACGCCGATCCCCGAACCTATGTTTGCGCAGATGACCGTTCTGAA
Organism: Thuja plicata; assembly: GCA_018584345.1. Lineage (NCBI taxonomy): Eukaryota > Viridiplantae > Streptophyta > Pinopsida > Cupressales > Cupressaceae > Thuja > Thuja plicata. Next base: position 1,369,819 of record MU226410.1, on the reverse strand, counting down.
CTGGCATCTGCGAAGATGCCATACCCGAATCCGCGTCTTCACAGATGGGGGTTTGGGAGCAAGATGCTCAAAGATGTCAGTTGAGGAACCAACATCTCTGCCCAAACTCATGTCTGCGCCAAAAGGGAAGACGCCGAGGGGGTGGGAAAAAGGACCCAACAGGGGTCGGGGATGGGTCGGGAAGAGACCTAGGGACATGATGCCCCATTTTGGGAGGGGTAGGCTAGAATTGAGAAGGAAATTGACATGAATGTGGTGTTGTGTTGGATTTTGCAGGAGCAGTTTCGACCATTAGGTTCGAGGGAGCACTGGCCACCCACGGTGGAGTTGGAGGGTTAGCTGACGGAGGCCAAGTGGGGATTATTATCAGTAGTGAGATTAGATTATGTGCCCTGATGGCCTAGGCTATGGGCACATAATGGGATGATAATCGCACTTATCGAGAGATGGCACAGTGATACTACTACGTTCCATTTGCCTGCTGGAGAGGCTATGATCACATTAGAAGACGTATGGAGGATCCTGCTTATACCTGATCCGTGGACCGGTCTCTCAGTATATATTGGAGGACATGTAGTTGGCCTTCAAGAGGTCACTTAGGAGGATATCGCGCTACATGACCTGGATGTCCTAGTAGCCGACAGTGTTCTAGCTGATAGGAAGGAGGATGCTGGCAGACCTATCATCACATGGGTTCGGGATGGGATGGTCTAGAATTTTAGTGAAGATGTTAGAGCAGGGCACCACATAATACTAGGGGTACATTGTCTTAGGATAGTTGTACTATGACCTACACATGGCTACATATCGTGGGGTGCACAACATGGGGACAAGAGTGACTCTATTACTAGTATGGGCTTGGGAGCACATTGCAGTGCTCCAACCAATGAGAGTGCGGGAAGCATGACAACAAGGAGAGTCATATGCATGCAGGTAAAAAGTACCCATGAGGTATACCTCTGTGGGATAGACAGGTTACTAGCAATGATTGATTGATGAGATCTAGTTTTTCTGTCGGACACCATACAGGGCATGCGAGCCATGGGGAGCCATGGACTGGCATACAGGGGCAGGGATTTTTTTAGTGGCAATTCTTCGCCAATTGGCAAATATGTCCTATTAAAATCATTTGTTGTCACCATATTTTTATAAAAATGGTATACGGTATTACAAAACTCTCCACCAAATATTCATAATTTGAACCACAATTCGCCATCAACATTAAAAAATTTCCCTCCCCAAAAAATGTGATTCGCTACAATTTTATACTTTTTGGGAGGGGGGGTTTCTTAAAGTTATCCCATGATAGGGGTAGAGGACAGACAGGAGGACATATTATATCTTTCATTTGTCCATATAGACTGCTTTCTTCTGGGGAGGACCATCCACCAGATTGAGATACAGGTCATCCCGGGTTATGCGAGAGTTTGGCCGACAACAGGGAATGGTGGCAGAGGACCTTTTACATCCTCATGTCACCAGGGAGGTTGGGATAGGGGGAGATACATAGACTCTCTCATAGTGAGTCACCTGGAGGACCTTGGCATGAGTAGAATATGTAGCCAGGCCTGATGTAGTTGATGCCAGGATGACGACAGAGTATATTACTTGGTGGGCTGCACATACACCCTTGCGGTTGACAAACCCAGTACAGGTGGTTGCTCATGAGCAACCAACAGGTGATATGGATGTCAATGATAGGACAATGGTGGGGGATTCCCTAGATACATCGACAATAAGAAAAAGGAGAGGACCTCAAAGGAGACGGGTACGTGCACACACTGATGCACATGATCCAACCCAGGGAGAGGGAGAGGACGAGGGATAGAATCAGGGGCCACAAGGGCCACTAGGAGGGGGAGAAGTATAGGCACCTCAAGTGCCAATACAAGGATAGGTACTACAGGGGCCACCAGTAGGCTATGTGTCATAGGAGACACATGATACAGTTGTTGCAAAGTGAGATAGCCTACAAACAGAGCTTAGGCGGGTACAGGGGCTACTAGCCACCTCACAGGTATCACAGGCTAGTATACAGGCAGATCTGGCTAGGTTTTAGGGGGTACTAGCTACAAAGACAACATAGGAAGACATGGCTGGGGGTGCACTTGACACCTTACAAGACTGAGTTGACTTCATAGAGTTCTTGATGGAGGGACTAAAACAAGATGTCGCTGAGCTACAGACATATATAGGTCTACTCACAGACCAACTCGGGACACTTACGGATCAGATGGATCAGGCCACAAAGAAAGTGATCACATTAACCTCAGAGAGGGATGCAACATAGAGGCAGGCTTAGACGTACATTGTAGAGCGAGACATCACTCAACAGACAACCAGTGCTGAAGGGATTTCACTGGTAGTTTCAGAGGCCTTTGCCACACACAAAGATGAAGCCAGGGTAGACAGAGAGGCAGCCCACTAGCAGGCATTATATCACGAGGCAATGCCAGAGGGTTAGAGACAACCTACATACACAAAGTGATCTCGATCGCAGAGTACAGGGTGAGCCTCACAGGGATCAGTGGGTATGCCACCACGTCCACCACTAGGATAGGGAGGAGGACCGTCACAACCACTTGCATGATCCCTCAAGAGATTGTGACACACATTTTTGTATTTTTGGATGAGATGTATATGTATACCAACATCTAAGTGCACAACAATGTATGTTATTGATGACAAACATTTGTATATTGGACATGGATTTTTATATATACGATGATGACCTATGATGATTCTATGTGTTGATCTATATGATGTTCTGATGCATATGCTTTATGAGTACTGACACTAATTCTTTGCAAGACATGATGATTTATGATCATTTATATGCTATGTTGTGTTTATGTAGGATGAAATGTTTAGAAGCATGTATCTAGATGTATGTTTATGCACTGTATATATTTTTTATATTTTTTATGCAATGTAATGGATGCATTTAATATGTAATGAATGTTTTATTTTTTGAAAGATGCAATGTATGCAAATTTAAATACAATGAACCTAACAAAAATGCAAAGATGATATAAGAATGGAGGGATGCAACAAGACCCATGTTTTTGTTGTGTGCCACTTTCAACTGATGAACCAAACAGGTGGACCGCAAAGGATCGGGCAAGGAAAAGTCAGTGCGACGGAGGCTCAGAGTGTTAGTGCGATGGAGGCTCAAAATGTTAGTACGATGGAGGCTCAAAATGTTAGTGCGATGTGACAAGACATGAATATACAAGGACAAAACTGAATGGGTATTTACAAGTGAATATATACAAAATTCTCTAGCAAGACGAGATGCGGTCAGATCATGTTGTTTGCTACGTGTAATAATTTGCAACACCCAGGGAATATGGGTTTGGGAATGAAATGGAAGAAAAGGATGGAGGGAATGAGATTTTTATAGATAATGGAATGGTCCACTATGTGTGACGTCTTTTTCTAGGTTTTCATCACCTATACTTGTCCAAGGTGCCTGATTGCCAAGTTTTCACCATTGGACAAAAAATTTCTCTTTCCTCTTTTTTTATTTTTTTTATGTTGTCCAAGTGCCTATTTTCTAGGTTTTCACTGGGACAACCATTTTTTCAGCTTCTTTTTTTTGCTTTTTTTGAAAAAATTTCAGGACTTTTAATACTGTTTTTTGGATTTTCTCATAAATTGGGATATACTGCCAGGTCCTCAGGCATAGAAGTGTATGAGGTGAATGATGTTGATGGGATCATTCAAAGGGTCTCCTTCAAGAGTGGAGAGTTGATATTACCTAGAGTCGAAGCATGTAGTGATAACATAAGGGCCCTGCCAGGTGACTTCAAATTTGCCCTTCTTTTTGCAATCTTTGCCCACCTTTTGATTTTCTTTAAGGACTAAATCTCTCACTTGGAATTGTCATAGGAGAATATTTTTGTTGTATCTTCTCCTTCTCTTAAGGTAGTTTTTATATACGATTAAGTGATCATATGCCTGTTGTCATTTATCATCTAACAGATCTAATTGTGTAAGGCGTGCCACATGATAGTCTTCATATGTAATCATGTCCTTGAATGACACACACAATGATGGTAGTTCAACCTCAATTGGTAAGACTGCTTCAGCACCATAGACTAGGGAATACAGAGTGGTGCCTATGGGAGTGTCATAGGAAGTATGATATGCCAAGAGGGCGGGGTTAATTTGGAGATGCCAGTCATGACCAATATCATTGAAAACCTTCTTGAGGATCTTGAGAATGGTTTTATTGGTTGCCTCAGCGTGGCCATTACCTTGAGGAAAATATGGACTTGAGAAGCGGTTATGGATATGGAGGCACACACACGGATCATCAACATATTGATTTTCAAATGGTGTTCCATGATCTGTGAAGATAGTGGAGGGATGCCAAAGTGGCAGATGATGTGGTAGAGGATGAACTTTGAGATTTGGACCCTAGTAGTGAGGATAAGTGGAATTGCCTTAACCCACTTTGTAAAATACTTCATTTTTATGATTATGTACTTGTGTCCTTCAGAAGAGAAGGGAGCGATTTTACCAACGAGGTCTAGACCCTAGCAAGAGAAGGGCCAAGGAGGCACAATAGGACAAAGGTCTTGCGCAGGAGCATGGATCAGATTAGCATGTTGTTGACATGGTAAGCACTTCTTGACGAACTCATAGGCATTGTGTTCCATTGTGGGTCAATAATATCCTGCCCGTAAAAGTTGTTTGCATAGGACCATGCCACTGGTGTGGGCACCACAGATCCCAGCACATACCTCTTACAAATCCTGGGTGACCTCTCTTTCATCTAAACATCTAGAGAGTACATTGTGATAGTCCCGACAATAAAGGGTATTGGCTATAATGGTGTAGTGGGAAGCTCTTTGAATAAGGTTCTGGCATTGGGTTGAGGTGAGATAAGGAGATATGATACCATTTTATAGATAAACATGCATATCATGGTACCATAGGGACTGGGGCCCAACCAAGACACATACGCGATTCATTTCATCATTCTCATGAGCGAGAGCATGAAGTTGCTCAACTAAGAATTTTTACTGTGTAGAGTCTTGACGGATCTCTAAAAGGGAGTCAATTGTGGCCATTGCATTAGCAATTTTATTTTGTAGTCATGGTACTTGCATCATTTTTAGGTGAAGAAAATGCTCTTTCATCTTGTCCACCATTTCTTTATATGGCATCAGCTTGTCATCTTTTCTTTGATACTCATCCAAGACTTGTTTGATGATGAGTTGGGAATCACCGAAGACATGTATATCTGTGATGTTCCATTCTATGGCCATATGGAGTTCTGCAACTAGTGCCTCATTTTCTGTAATGTTGTTTGTGTAGGGAATCCCAATTTGAATGACACAGGGATGTGGTCACCTTGAGGTGTGACAAAAACGTATTCCTGCCCCTACACCACGGGCTGTGTAGGTTCCATTAAAGTAAAGCTTCCAGGTGGGTTGTTCCTCTACCATGCACAAATTTTCATCTGGAAATTCTGTGACCAAAGGATATGCATCCACCAATGGTGCTTCTACTAGCTAGTCTACGATGAATTTCCCTTTAATTTCTTTTTTGTCTACGTATTGAATGTCAAACTCGCTTAGCAACATAACCCCTTTTTCCATTCGACCAGTGAGAGTAGTCTTAGATAGTAGGTACTTAAGAGGATCTACTTTTGAAATGATATTGATTATGTGACTAAGCATATAGTGGTGAAATTTTTGAGTGGGGAAAACCACTGCCAAGCATGCTTTTTCCATAGGGAAATAATTGAGCTCATAACCCACTAAATTTCGTCTGATGTAATAAATGGCTCATTCTTTGCCCTTGTCATCTATTTGAGCAAGGAGTGCCCCCAGTACTATTGTAGTAGCAGAAATATATAGGATGAGTGGTTGACCTGGTATAGGAGGTACCAAGATGAGTGGAGTTTCCAAATATTCTTTTATCTTTTCAAAACTCTTCTGACAGTGAGGATCCCATTTAAAATTGTTATCTTTGCATAGGAGATGGGTGAATGGTTGACACTTATCCGCTAACTGAGAGATAAAATGATGCACAAATTGTAATTTTCCTTGTAGGCTGTGTAGTTGTTGGAGTGTTCTCGGTGGAGGCATTTCCATGATGGATTGTACCTTTTTTGGATCTATTTCAATGCCTCTTCTAGATATGATGAATCCTAGGAGCTTTCCATATGTTACTCCGAAGACACACTTCTTGGGATTAAGCAATAGGAAATAATGTACAAGCAAATAAAATACACACCCAAGCACATTTAGGTGATATTCCCTTCTAATTGATTTGGCCAATATATCGTCTACATAGTCTTCAAGAATTTTGTGGATCATGTTGTGGAAGATAGTCGTCATGGCTCGTTGATAAGTTGCCCTTGCATTCTTCAAGCCAAAGGGCATCATATTATAATAGAAGGTACCCCAAGGGGTTGTGAGTGTTGTCTTATGTTGATCTTCTTCTGCAATATAGATCTGATTATATCCTAAAAAACCATCCATGAGAGACAACATCTCATGCCCAGCAGTAATATCTATGATCATATCGATACTGGGCAAGGAGAAACCATCCTTCCGACATGCCTTTTTAAGATCTCAAAAGTCTATGCATATTTTGATTCATTTTTTAGGTTTAGATACTAGCACCATGTTAGAAATCCACTCTGAGTAGTCAATGACATGAATGATTTTGGCCTGTAGCAGTTTCTCCAATTCCGCTTTGACTAATAGTGCTACTTTAGGATGCATTTTGTGAAGTTTCTACTTTACTGGCTTGACATTTGGATCTACATCTAGATGGTGTACCGCCAAGTTAGGGTCTAATCCTAGCATGTGAGAATAAGACCATGAAAATTTATTGATGGATTCTTGTAGGAGAGCCACGAGGGTTGTTTCTTCTACTTTAGTCAGAGATGCTGCAATGTAGGTGATACTAGGATTTTCTTCTATACCCAGATTGACGGGTTTTGTTTCTTCAATGAGGATCGATGATTACTCAGGTCAGTAATTACAGATGAGGGGAAGAGGAGGGTCTTCATCCCATGGTGCCTTAGAGAGGTTTTTACTAGTGGATACACCCTTTATTTTTACTTTTTTGTGATTAGATATGGCCCCAGAGGGGTTTTCACTAGGGGATCAATTTTTCTCTTTTTTATTTTTGTTTTCTATTTCACTTTTTGGACTGAAGGCCTCCTCTTCCCAAAAGTATGTCTTTGGGTCCAATTTGTACACATATGTTGATTCATGCCCCCAGTCAGGTTCTTGTTCTGTAGCTCCCATGAATCGTAGGAGTGCTTCCTCGCTTTGGAACTCATCAATGTGTATGACGCTTGGTTGGTTCCAGTCTATGATTTCAGGATGGACAAGAGGAAGGTCAATGAATTTTATGACTAGTTGATAGAGGACATAATTTCCCAGGAAGGTTTCAGCATCGAGGACATCATCATAGGCTTTCACAATCTTCTCTTCAAGGACATCTTTGATTTCAACAATTTCACCCAGGGGATTACCATAGGCATAGATGTTTTCATTGGTGCCCCCAACCGTGGTAGAGTCCATACCAAGGCCCAAGTGATTTTTCTCATTTGGTGGGCACAATAGGAGCTTTCATGTCACGCTCTTCATAACCCAAGCCTCCTCCTTGATAGTTACATTTTTCCATAACCAGCTTGTGGGTTGAAGGATTTTTTCCCTTGAAGTAACTTAGGAGACCATTATCTGGGGGTGGTGGGTCCTTTTAAAGCCACTAGTTGATGTTAGGGGCCATCTCCTGACCATTCAAAATGCCATGTGAAATGAAGGTGGTAGATCTCAATTGTAGTGGTTTGGTTATTTTTGGCCCTGTCATGCTTGGATTAGGTGGGAGACCTTGAGTGTGTGGGCCTGAGGGTAAGGATCCGACTATGAAATCATCAAATAGACTATACTCTCCATAACCTTTATTGTTGATCTTGACCATTGAAAGGGTGGATGAAAGGATGGTCTCTAGATTTGAATGGGTTCAAGAAGAACTGGCGATAGAAGTGCCAATGTCAATCTTGGGGAAATGATTGGAATGTGGGAAGGAAGCTTCCAATGCATGGCAGTATGCGAAGGGTTGAGGGTCTGCGTGGATGGTGACTTCAGTGTCGTTATGTGGGAATTTTATGCACTGGTGGAAGTTAGATGGGACGACCTGCATAGAATGAATCCAAGGGCATCCAAGGAGGATGTTAAAGGGAAGGTCAAGATCAACAATGTGACATATTGTATCTTGTACTGCAGGGCCCAGCTGAATGGGCAATGAAATAGTACCTTCTGATGTTATTTCTAGGTTGTCATATGCCTCAATTGTGATAATATTGTTCATTATATCTGCTTCAGTATATCCCAGTTGTTTAATGAACTTCAAAGTATATAAATTAAGGGTCGAACCATTATCTATCATGACCCATTTAATGACAAAGTTGTTGACCATGACGATGATATGGAGGGGGAGATTGTGGTCTGGTTCAACTTAGGGCATGTTGGCTGGCTTGAAAGAGATTCCGTAAGAGGAGGATAAGTGGCCCATAAGGTTCTGGAATTGCATGGGATCAATATCATTGGGGACATGAGATTCTTGTAGGGCCTTGTTGAGGATCTCTTGGTGGACAGGAGAAGTACAGAGAAGATCCAAGATGGATATTTTCATAGGGGTATTCCCTAGGTATTCTAGTAAATGTTATTTTTATCTAGAAGGAGGAGAAGCACTAGCACCTATGATAGTAATTCTTCCTCGGCGGGTGGTAACTACATAGTGGTTTTCCACACCCTTGATATGGATGATGTTAATCAAAGGTTCAGCTTGGGAGATACAACCGATGAGCTGATCATAATTGATATACGTAGAAGTGGTCTTTCTTGTTAGTGTTGTCTCCTTGTTTACCCTTCCCTGGGTTAGAGGGTTGATCGGGATTGGTAGGGCCTTTCCCAGTGCCGTGTTGAGGAAACACATTTTGGTAGATTTTCATATTGGTGTGTGGTGAGGGTTTGGATGGTACATCGATAGTGATCTCCTCTTTTTTTATGAGATCCTAGATATAATGTTTGAATTTCATGCACTTTGTAGTTGTGTGTCCCTCAACACGTTGATATTCGCAACACTCATTATCCCTATACCACATAGGTTTTGGTGTAGATTCGTCAAAAGGTTGTGTGTGCAGGTACACAATTAGATTGGCCTTAGCCATCTTCTGAAATATGACATCTATGGATTCACCCAGAGGGGTGAATGTGTGCTTTGGTATGTTCTAAACGCGAGGTTTATTTTTTCCCTGGGGGACAAATATAGCATTGGTTTGATTAACAAGATTTTGGAAATTGTTTTGAAAATTTTCCCCCGGAGGGGGATATACTGGAGTGCTTTGTTGGGTAGTAATAGGTTAGTACATAGGTTGTTGTTGATACGTAGGTTGTTGTTGATACACAAGTTGTTGATACATAGGTGTCGGTTGTTGATATGTAAGTGCCAGTTGTTGATACACAGAAGTGGGTGCGTTAGGTCAATCTAGACATGCTTGGTATTTATGGCACTATCAGTCATGACACTCTTATTCTTATTCCAGTATCAATATCTATCATTATTGGGTCTATCGTGACTCATCTCCTTGTACAACTTGATAGTTCCATCGTCTATAAGACCCCTTTCAAGGTCCATGTATTTTCTGCGGATTTCTTGATATGTCTACAAATAGTTCATGCGGACATGATGCACCAATTTAGGGTGCAGATTGTCAATGGAAATTTTGACCAGATGCTTTTCAAGAGGGTGATAAGATAATCTAGTAGTATGACCTTTCCATCTCTGGAGATAGTCCGCTAGGCTTTCAACTCCTTTATGCTTGGAATTGCACAAGTCTAGGAGAGATAGCTCACTCTTGACAAGATACCCATATTGGGTCACAATTTTTTCTGACAACTCAGCAAAGGACGTGATCAAACCATAAGGGATCTTGTAAAACCATTCAAGAGATGATCCTCCCAGACTTTTGTAAAAGAGGTGTAGGAGGAAATTATCATTGTATGCGACCTCTTGACATGCCATGTAAACTTATTTGACGTGGCTAGTAGGATCTCCCTTCCCCTATATTTGTCAAATTTGGGAGTCACAAAATGCTTGGGGAAATGAATTGTTGTGATGGATCATTCAAAAGGATAGGGGCACACTTCTTCAAATTTTAACATTTTTGTATCAGTCCTGGCTCGGAGCTCCTTGAGAGCAATCTTTATTTATTCCCACTCTTGGTTGACTCATGGAGGATGCGGTCCTCCCATCATGTTGGATCCAGGTGCGCGATATGGGTCAAAAGGCACTGGAGAATAAGGAGGGTTTTGTGGAGGATACTAAGGGGTGTGATATGGAGATTGCTAGATAAGTTGCAAAGGTAGAAATTGCAGTTGAGGGATGTACTGCTGCTAGTAGTGTGATTGAGCTTGTTGAGGCAATGGATAGGTAGGGGGACTTGGTTTGGTCTTGCATAAACTAGTGGAACAGTCACATTATTGTGTGTGGGATAAGTGGTTTGTGAATGAGTGCCCCCAGCGGGAGGAGCAAGGTAGTTGACGCGAGAAGGAATGCTTGGCTGCTGAGGTGGGATGATTTGGGATGTCGTAGATGGAGGCATGACCAAGAAGTTGGTGTAAACTAGCAACTACTATTAGGTAGGTTGCATGACGGGCTGTGCCGCAAAGGGTTTGATGAAGGGTGTTTGTACTTGGGAAGTGGAAGGATTTGCATTACCAGATTATGTTGGTATCCCAAGTGCCTGCATAGTAGCCCCAAGCAAAGGATGATGTGGCTTGTGTAGTTTGGCCAACTGGAGGAATCTACTGAGAGATTGGCGGATTGGTTTGCACTTGCATAAGTGATGAGAAAGGTGGTGCTGATGCAGGTTGAGTGACTGTGGGTTGGGTATGAAATGTGGGCCCTTGCGAGAATGAGGGTTTGTTGGAGAATCCTGTGAGAGACATGCCAATGGTGAATTATTGTTGGAGAGGTGGCTGGTTGGAAGTTCTTGCAGCTTGTGTGACTGATGGTTGTGAGGCAATTGGTTGAGTATGGATTGGTTGAGCAATAGTGGATTGGACTATGATCGACTGAGGAGCAATGGGTTGAATGGGCTAGGATGTTTGGACAGGTTGTGATGGTTGTGAGACCGGGGGTCCCATGATAGAAAGTGGTGTTGGTTGTGCGACTGTGTGCACTATGGGCTGCATAGTTGTTGGTTAGCGCATATGGGGGATAATGGATCCAACTTGGGATGACCTGAGCCATGGATCAAAGATTTATTCCACCACAAGGTGGGAAAAGTCGGCTAGGATGTTCAAAGATAGTCCAACACATGGTGACATAATCCCAAGTGGTAATTAGACTCTCTCTTGTTGAATGTTGGCAAGGATAGTGTGTTGTTATGTCCAATGATGGCGCTGACCATTTGTGCATGTCCAGGATGGATCATGAATGCTTTCGTAGAACTTTGAGTAGGGGTTTCATCAGGGTCAGCCCATACATGTTCACTCAGCACTTGATTCTGAGGGTCAAAAGAGACCGTGGCATTTTTATGGTCTATTGTCAGGTCAGATGAACTAGAGGCATAGTTAGTGCCCATGCCATTCCTCTTCTTGGATCTGGTTTTGGGTGGCATGAAATGAATGTTACTAAAGGAATGCAATATGCTAATGTAGTTTCCTATGGATGATATGCAAGATGCTTAGGATGCTTGATTAAGGGATGATTCTAAATGATAAAAGGATATCCTAAGGACCTAGGATGATTTGATGTAACAAAGGATTACGAGTTGCTTTCCCTAATGTAAGTTTGATGATGGCGTCAACCTAAGATAGACTTATGGGCTTCAGAAGACAAGATTCTTTGTCGATGCAAACCAGCCTTTTGCTCAAGGCAATGAGGTTACAAGGACAAAGTGGGCTATCCCATGAAATGATTAGCTAAGGAAGCTGAGGAAGGATTTGGATTAAGATGTAGGTACTTATGCAACTCAAAAGATGTGACACCAGGGTTAGATTTTTTTTGGATTTTTGGATTTGATTGATTGGATAATGTTGGATTGGATGCTTGCTATGTTGGTTGGATTATGCAACTCCTAGGGATGAGGTTTTAAATGAGGTTACTTAAATGCATGCTAAAAGAACATAAGAAGAGGAGAAACTGGGTGATGTAGTGATGTGCCTACTAGTCGTATTTTTCAAAGCTGACAAAGGCGTCGTTCATGTGATACTTGCTTCTAAAAAATGCAATCTTGTTGTTATAGATAACCTTGTCATATTTTATGCATGATTGAATCTCTTGTTTGAAAAAATCAAGGATATGTTGGTATTGTTTAGCCTTGAGAGTGGTTTTATTTTGTTCTCTGATCACGGGATAGAATGGGATCTTTACTTTCTTATGTGTTCCTAGATTTGACATGCCAAATGAAAAAATGTTTGCAATTGAAAAGTCATTTGTCATTGATAAATATCTTGATTGTGTTGTTCAATGAAAATAACAAGTTTCAAATCACACATCAAGGTAGTGAATACACTAAGTATACCTTGAGTCAAACATAGTCATTCAAATGTCAAAAAAAGTCGAACAAGGGACAAAGCAACCTTGAGGAGTGAGGGATGTGTACAAACTTTGATGAAATGTTAAACAATCAAAATGCCTACCTAAGGAAGTTGGTTGAGTGTCAAAATCTTATGCCCACACTGAGTATTCCTTCACCTCACACAAAGTGATATTAGCTTTGGCCAGGACTAGGAACGTTGTGGGTTTTGAAAGAGACTCAATGCTCAAATTGCATAAGTCTTCTCATGCCACAATCATGCTTTAAACACCCTTGGGAATACATATGTTGGATGTAAAATCTTTGGGTGATCCGGGTAAAGTCCACTTGGATCGATCCTTGCACAAAGATTAGGACACTTTTAGAGGTAGATCGGGTAGGCTTCTACTTTAACCAGTGTTTAGTAAGGTCATTGGTTGAGTGTCAAAATATTTGCCCACGCTGAGTATTCCTTCACCTCACACAAAGTGATATTGGCTTTGGCTAGGACTAGGAACGTTGTGGGTTTTGAAAGAGACTCAATGCTCAAATGGCATAAGTCCTCTCATGCCACAATCATGCTTTAAACACCACTGGGAAGACATATGTTAGGTGTAAAATCTTTGGGTGATCCGTGTAAAGTCCACTTGGATCAATTCTTGCACAAAGATTAGGCACTTTCAGAGGTAGATCAGGTAGGCTTCTACTTTAACTAGTGTTTAGTAAGGTCATTGGTTGAGTGTCAAAATCTTTGCCCACGCTGAGTATTCCTTTGCCTCACACAAAGTGATATTAGCTTTGGCCAGGACTAGGAACGTTGTGGGTTTTGAAAGAGACTCAATGCTCAAATTGCATAAGTCCTCTCATGCCACAATCATGCTTTAAACACCCCTAGGAATACATATGCTAGGTGTAAAATCTTTGGGTGATCCGGGTAAAATCCACTTGGATCGATCCTTGCACAAAGATTAGGACACTTTCAGAGGTAGATCGGGTAGGCTTCTACTTTAACCAGTGTTTAGTAAGGTCATTTGTTCATGAATATCCCTTGTAGTTTCACAAGAAAAATTAAGGCATATAGCCCTACAAGCACCAAAAATGTATAGTCTCGTAAGCGATATTCAGACCTCTCAGACCTACACAAGTTGAATGTACCCCCCTTGTAGTCTTGTAAACAAGATTAAGACCGAAAAGGCCCTACAAGAACTGAGTCGAGTGTAGTCTTGGCTAGCAATATCAAGGCAATGAGGCCCTACAAACAAAGGAGCATTAGAGGTAGAAAATATGCATGTCTTCTCTCTCTTTGTATTGAAAGAATATTTTTATTATAGTGGGCGGAAGTAGCCGGGTTCACGTGCTCCCCACTTGGATCGTTCCCAAGAGAATGCTCCCTTCGCAGGTCCTCTAAAGGTTTAACTTGAAAAGCAATTGGATTAGCGACAAAAAGGAGTCTAGATTTCTGATTTTCCCACAAGGGGAAAAGAGCATACTCTCCTATCTAGTATCATTTTCTCCACACACATGTAAGACAATCTTAGTTCATCCCCAATTATTTAAGTGATTAAGACAAAGCAAACGAGTCTAGGTTTTTGATCTTCCTAAAAGGGAAGAGAGCATACTCCCCTAACACTTGCTTCAAATTAAACAAAAAAAATATTCCTCTAATTAATATATGTGTCTAAGAAATCAAAGAAAATGCTAACAAGCACGATCATTTGGTTGATTTTTTATCAAGGCAACCTGCAAGAAAAACGTGAGTAATCTTTGAATTGTTATCTTTGACAAGCAGTGTTGCAACACAACTAGTTAGTAGTTTCTGAAAGTTAGTGTTATATATATATATATATATAAGTAGGTGTTTAATGTGGTGTGTGTTGATGGAAATGTGTGGCCTCCTAGTCCAAGATAAGGAGATCCCAATTGATTAACCGAAAGGAGACGATAAATGCAAAATAGAATCAACTAGTTATGGATAAAGAGGGAAAGGGGATCTAATTTCTTAATTATAAAATAAATTAGTAGATCTAAATTTTTTAATACCTTAATTGAAATGAAACATTTATCTTGGAATGTAGCAGATATGGAAATACCTATTTTCTAATGTATGTACTGAGTTTCGGGGAATTCTACAACTGAATCTAGAACATAAACACAGAGACAAAGAAAACCCATAAATCTTTTCCTTTTCTGAGTTAGGTCAACCTTGACCCAAATGTGGGGGTGTAATTGTACCCCAAAATGTTGACCTTGACCTGCACTGCTCTGACATAAATTTTGTTTGCGGATCACGAAAGTTGGCCGAAAAGGGTATCCGAATCTGCTTTGTAATTTGCCATCCTACACTTGTACCTGCAAGAAAAATGGTTTTGTTTTTTGGGGGAGGGGGTTTCCTTAGTCAAACCCCAATTTAGGAATTAACTTTGAAATCAATAATTGAAATGGAGAATGCTAGCAAGTAGTAGAAGTAGATCTAACAAAAAAGCTATGATATTCAATAGATATGTAATTGTATTTTGAATGTAAATAAGTATGTTAATATGAAAGCTTGGACTCAACATTAGAAATCATAAATGTAAATCAAAACCTCAATGATTGTATACTTGGAATCCACCTTGAAGAAAGAATGAATGAATCTTGAGGATGCACAAAGGATCTTGAAGGAAGATCACACCACCATGATAGATGAATCTAGGGTTTGAATGATGAATATTGAATGCTGGAACCAAATCCATTCAAATGCTTGAATGCTTGAATCCTTGATCTTCAACGGGGAACTTGAAATTCTCAAGAAGAAGACTTGAAAACCTTGATTTAACACTTGGAATCTTGAAAGTAGATGATAATGTATTTGTCTCCAAGTAGATGATTCTTTTGCTTGGTATCCTTGTCCTTAGCCTTGTTCTTGTCCTTGTCTTAGTGCTTATGATTAGAGAAAATAAGAGGAGAAAGACTTCCTTATATACAAGTCTAGGGCACAAACTTCTAGAGAGACTGACATAGGAAAATTAAATTCCAATTAGGCCTATACCCCTAGGAGTGGACCTATATTAAATATCATTTTAAGAGTCATTACTTCAAATTCTGAAACAGCCGACCCAGAAGTAGAAAAATAAAATTTTGAGTGTCCCCCGACAGCTGACAAACTTTCCAATTGAAAAGGGGAACCTAGGTCAAGGTCAAGGTCGAGCCTGACCTAGTTCAGGGTCAAGTTTGACCTTGACCCAGGGGTCAGGACCCCTGAAAAATGTGCTAGGTGGGGTAAATAGTGCCCGGAGAGGCCCAATTAGGGTCCTAAACATGCGCAGAAGATGCAGAAGGGGAAGAAATGAGAGGACAACATGATGATGGCCCAAAACACCCCCTAAGGAGGGATAAACTATCTTAACATGGAAGTTCTTTGATTTTAAGATGATGCAGTTAGCCTTTGACAAGCATTATAAGCATAAACCACTCAAAAAGTTGTTAGAAAATGATAAAATTAAGACTAACAGAGCGCAGACATTGATTCAGGGCGCAAAGACTGATTCAGTGTGTTTACAAAAATGACAAAGTGCAGAGGAAGTGCTAGAAAGCATAGAAAAAGCAATACCAGGGGGGACGCTAGTCTGTGAAGCACAAACGTTGAACGATGATTGGTCTGAACTGACATTTGCATAGATGTTGAAACACGAACCAACATTTGCACAGACCTTGTTATATCTGCAAAGCCCAAAAACATAATAAAACACAACAAAAAAGTTACTATTCTCCCACTCTTAGCTTTCAAATTGATTAAAAAGACCTATGTTGAGATTGCCTAAAACCCTAAAACTTAAGATTCTTTAATGATTTATCAAGATTGTTCCTTTTAATGAAAATTTGACATTATAACTGCTTGTAAAATTATTTTTTGCTAAAAAATAGAATGCTAGAATACTAAAAAGCATCAGGAAATAGAATAAAAGTTGATAAATGAAAGGTTAGGCTTGCGAAAATCTCTAGCAAAATGGTCTATATCGGAGATACTAGTTCATGAAGCATAGACGCCAGTTTAGAAAACACATCTAAAGGCAGTTCAAGATGAACTGATGTTTGTGCAGACACCTCTGTGTAACATGCAAACATCAATCCGTAAAATCTGAAAGAAATGAAAGAAAAAGATAGGGAGAATAGAATGTTAAAGGGACAAGGGTCCCATCAAGCGTGCCAGAATGTATACAAGGAAAATATAAGTCTGTAATCACTCACAAAAACATGAAATCATTAGAGGTTTAGCATCCAAATTTCAAATAAGATAAAAAGCAAGCATGAAAACACAAATTATCCTCATATCATCGGATAGAGATAAAACAAGGTGCACCCAAGAGGCTTGTTTGACTTGCTCTCTTATGGAGGTGTGAATGTGCTCTCTCAAACACAATATCAAGACTTCCCAATTGAAAATGCTTAAGATTTGATTCAAAATGCAATAAGGATGGAAGAGAGAAGGATTCAAGAACTAGTATGTAGCAAATAGTCTCAAACTTCTCAAAAAATGATGAAGCTACTATGAATGCAAAGCAAGAAAGAAACTATGATTGATTTACCAAATAATCCTAGCATGTAACATCTATGTGATTTAAGCTTGAAAAAAAATAAACTAGCAATGAGAACTCTAAATAAATTCTAGCATAATAACAATAGCAAATATGAGTGAGTGATGGAATGCAAGAGAGGAAGACCTCTTTTATAGAATTGAAAATGAAATGGACAGTTGAGATTAAGAGGTGGAAGGGAGATGAGTGGCTAAGATTGAGGGTTAGGTTGGAAAAGTCAAAGGGGATTGTGCACATGATTAGAGGTAAATTAACTTTTAATCAAGGTCAGGGGATTATTAGCAAGAGGTGGGATTTGGAGGGAATAAAGTGGGTTTAAATAAAGTGTTTTTATTTAAATCAAGTTTAGAGGAATTTTAGCCTTATGGAGGGATTTTAATAAATATGAATTTATTAAAAGGGGGATTTTTTAGGGAAATGTATTTTAATAAAATACATTAGGATAGTATTTATAAAATATGTAAATACCATAGATGAAACTATTCAATTAAATAGTTAGATGAATAAAAGGGAATTTAATATTAATAATAATATTAATATTTTTGGACGTCTACATTCTGCCCCTTCTTTGACGTGGCATTTCAAGTGACGTTGCGTGAAAGACAAGAAAATAAGTTGCCCCAGAGGAAGTGGGTTTTTAGGAGTCATGCAGAGTGACAATGATAAGAGGTTGTCCCAAAGTGATGATGATATTTTTGGATGTCTACACTTATAAATCTAATTATTAGAGTTATCGAGTAGGGGAGTACCATCTGACCATTTTACCTGAGAAAGAAATTGCTGACTATCCATCAACTTACCAGGAAAAAGATTACCAGTGGCTTTAGAGATAAAGGTGTATGTCTTCTTCTGAGAGTCTCCCATACCAAACTTTTCTTTGATGAGTTTCCAATAAGCTAAATGATTATCAATCATAATTTCCTTAATCAAGGAGATACCTTTATTATTCCAAGATATAGCAAAGCAGCTATGAGTGAGGGCCAATGGTTTATTATTTAAATAAATTCCCCACCAAATAGACCTATCATACACTGTAGAAAGGGGAGGGATATCCACAACTCTGTACTTAATCAAATTCCCCCTTACCTAGCACTAGGCCTTCCACAAAGAAGCAAATATTTTAGAACCAAAGGGTTTCACCTTAAACTACCCAAAAAGTAAATCCTGCACAGGAATGTCTAACCAATTCTTACTCGTCTTGCTTACTGAAGGTTTAAAATTATTTATGATCAGTACTTTCCAAGGCTCATCACCCTGAAGGGCATTGAAGATAAATTTGGTTTCCAAGGCAACACCCTGACTCTTAAGATCTATGATTCCCAAACCTCCTAGGGATTTTGGTTAACAACACCAGTCCCAAGCAACACAATGGCTTTTTTTTCCTCCCATTCCATCCGACCATAAAAAGTTTCTTAGAATATTTTTGAGCTGGTTAGATTGATATTTGGAAAACAACCATGTAGAGGAGTAGTATATGGAATGAGAATCAAGGACTTTCTGGACTACTAGAACACTACTAGCAAGAGAGAGTAAGTGAGTTTGCCACTTGGAGTATTTTTTTTCAATATTTTCAAAGATCCAATTCCACATATCCTTGGTAGAGGGCTCAATAGAAAAAGGAATACCAAGGTATCTTCCAATAGAATTTGGGTTGATCCACTACCAACCTTTAGAAGAGATCCACTGAGGAGGGGAATTAGACCATCCAATAACTGTAGATTTGTGAGGAGCCACTTTTTCCCCTGAAGCCATGCAAAAAACTATAGTCTATCCATAGTGGTATCAAAATTTTCCTCATCAAATTGCAAAAAAGAGAGGTGTCATCTTGCATTTTTTAAATTGACATGGTCAATGTCACTAGGGAGAGAAATACCTCTAACAACCTTCCCCAATACAGGACATCTAAGCACAAAATGCATAACTTCAACAACAATCACAAAAAGGGTAGGGGCAATAGGGAAACCCTATTTGATGGATCTTCCTAAGAGGATAGGGTTAGAGAGCTCTCCATTAATATCTATCACTGTAGAGGAATATTTAAACAAGATATATATCCAGTTACAGAAGTATGGGGGAAAGCCCAGAGCTTCCATCATGCCAATAAAAAATGGCCATTCAATCCTATCATAGGCTTTTTCAAAGTCTAGAAGCACCATCACTACATCTTGACCCTTATATCTAGCCCAATGCATATCCTCCCATCTTTTTATTAGATGCTCCAGATTATATCTACCTTGGATGAATCCCGTTTGAGTGACTGAAATGATTTTTTGGAGAATCCCAGACAGTCTTCATGCTACTAAATTTTCAATAATTTTATATGATATATTCAAGAGAGTTATTGGCCTCCAATTTTTAACAAGTCTCTTATCTCCACATTTAGGAATTAGTTTAATGACCCCCCTATTAGTATCTGTCCCCAAAGATCCTTTTCAAAGGCATCCACATAGAGTTTCAATAATTCCATAGAAATCCACTCTTTGTTCATCTTATAAAATTATGTAGGGATACCATCCAACCATGGAGACTTATCATTCACCAAGGATGCTATGACCCCTTCAATTTATTCTAAAGATATGTATCTTTCTAAAGTCATGACATCCTCAATGGAAAATTTGCGAGGGATAAGGGAAGACATTTTTCTAGTGTCTTTTGATTGTGAATATTATGCTCAGAGGAAAACAATATTTATAGAAGAAAAAGAAGGCATCTTTTATCTCACTAGCATCCTTTGAGACCTTATCCTCAATCAAGACTTCCTTTATCAATTCTCTTTTCTATTTTCTTCTAATGAAATTTAAAAAATATTTAGACCCTTTGTCCCCTTCATGAATCTAGTTCATTTTTTCTCTGACTTTCTGACCTTGAATGTGGTAATTCTTGATTTTCCTAAGGTCACTTTTAGTCCTAATAAGATCCATCTCAAGATTTTTGTTTACTCCTTTAACTTGAGTATGAAGCTAAAGATCAATCAATTTTCTCTGAAATTTAGCCTCCTCTGCTCTTTTATCACTTAATTTTTTTTTTCCTATCATCTGAAATAAATTTTTCCACACACCAATAAGATCACTCCATTGAGAGACCGACGATTTATCATGATTATAAAACTTGGAGAAGAAAGTAGCATTCCTAATAGCCTCCATGGTATCAGGATCCTTCAGCAGGAAGACATTAAGTTTGAAAGAATTCACCCTTCTATGAGGTGCCTCACTGAGATCCCACTATTACACTCCCACATGAATAGGGAAATGGTCTGAAAGGTTAAACAAAGAAAACTTAACAACTAGTTGATTATCCATATTGCTACTCCTAAAATTTTTTTGATCAAAGTATAGTCTGTCTAACCTATAGTAAACCCTATTTTTCCTCTTTGATTGTTACACCAAGTATACCAAATATCATTCCCCTTAGAATTTTCCATTGGGTTGACAATTTTGAATTTCAATTTAAACCTAGACCAGAAAAATAGTTCATTCCCTTTCCATCCTTGAGGCACTCTGCTAGTTTTGTCACCCTTATTCTCAATCATGTTAAACTCCCCAATAAAGATCCAATGAGCATCAGGGAGATGGTTATAGAGCCATTCCCAAAATGCTACCCTTTCTCTGTAATCATTAGAAGCATATATGTTGCAGATACCTATAAGCTCATCCTTTTTTTTAGGATTATCCAATGAACCCTCTGGAAAGGGGAAACCTCATCCTTTACTATGTCATCTTCCCATTGAGGGCCAACTAGGAAAGCAATTCCACCCTTACCTCTGACATGTCCTGAATAAAGGCACCAGGCTTTATCCCATAAAAATTTAAGGGTATTAAAGGCATGATATCCAATGACTTTAATTTCCAACAAATAAACTATATCCTTTTTGGGTAGACTGTTACACCATTTCCTAACCATATACTTCCTATCAAGCATCTCCAATCCCCTAACATTCCAACTGTGAATATTCATCATAATGAAGAATCTTGTTAGGGATTTTGATTCTTATACAATCTATCAAAGCACTTAGGCATGTATGCCTT
The DNA here is from genome assembly GCA_018584345.1 of Thuja plicata. Lineage (NCBI taxonomy): Eukaryota > Viridiplantae > Streptophyta > Pinopsida > Cupressales > Cupressaceae > Thuja > Thuja plicata. The sequence goes on along the minus strand of MU226410.1, from coordinate 1,348,661 downwards.
GATCAAATTAGTACAATCTTCTAATTTTTTGAGACTATTCTATCTTTGGGTCATTTTCCTCATTTTCTTGATATTCTTATTGCAAACCTCAGTGAAACCATCCTCCATACCCTCCATACCACATTCACCAGAGTTGATAACTACAAGCTCTCTACAAGTCTTTGCTTCTCCCTGGTGATTTCCCAAATCAGGTAACGAGGTATTTGAAGTTTCCTTGTCTGTAGTGACCTTCCTCAAATCATCTGCCTTCTTCTTAATAGATTCTAAGGCACACTATTGAGCACTCTTTTTACCAAAATTCTCACGACCTCATGTTTTAACACTTGATTGGCAAGAATTCATTACAGAGTGAACAACATCAAAATCAACTTCAAATAGAAGATTAGACAAGGTAACAAAACCAAAATGATCATCACCCAAAATAGAGGAATCCTCAGGGCAAGGATTAGAAGAATGATGAGGAGGACAAGGGGTTGAGACATCCCCTTTATTCACATGAGTCAAGTCTAATTGCTGGGGAGGGGCAAGGTTAACATTAAAATACATTTGAATATTTTTTAGGGCATGGAAATCTTTGCGGTTATGACCATTAATTTTGCAATGAAAATATGCCCCCAAATTAACTAATAAGATCACATCCCAAGCATAATTATTGCCATAAACTTCAAGGGAGATAACTTTTGGGATCTCAACATTGGGTTTCAAAGCAATTAACACCCTTACATTTAGGTGAGGCATGGTGACACAAGATTCCTCAACTTGCAGAATAGAGCCAAGAGGTTTCAACATATACAGAATGAAGGTCCATAATTTAGGATGAACATTGCATAGTTACACCCAATTGGGGGAAGAAAGAGCCATGGCGTGATCAACATTGCTGTTAGGAGACCAGGGAAAGGCTCAGAAAAGGGATTGACCAACATTCCAAAAACCTTTCTTAAGAACACGCTCCTACATACTGTAGTTTTTTTTTTAAAATAACAAATAGTCCCTTTTGAACCATTCTACAGAAGGAAAGAGAGATTCCATGTTTTTTTCCCCATACATTATCAAACCAATCATCTAAAAAAATTCTTGCGGGAATTTTTTTATTATCCATACATACAAAAAAGATAGCAATGTTCTTTAAATGAGAGTGTTCATTCTTGATGGCTTTCACCATATCTTCATTAGGGGAAATAGTGAGAGTTTTTTTATTAAAAACAATAGGAGGATCCCTACCGTGACTCTGTTTCTAGTAGACAAGGTAGTGATGTTGCTTCTATCTCCCATTCTATATCCATCAGATTCGGGTTCCATAGCTCATCTTGTATCCACACCCTTTCTTCCTCTTAATTCTCCATGGAAACTGGCGGTTGGAGGGCACTCTGGAATAGAGTTATCTAACACAATATTCTTGTATGATAGTTTCTCAACGATTTTTGCAGAATTTACTTCATTGGGAAGCTTTTGTCCCATATCCATAGTTATATTCTCCATATTATCCCTTGCAATTAATGAGACTATCCAAAAAAAGTACAAACCAATCCATGAAATAAATGGCACTACAATAAAAAAGGTTTACACATGCACACCAACACACCCAAGGCAAGAAAAAGGACCAAGTAGGTAGCCCTCGCATGCTCCATAGAGCTGAGAGGGAGAGAAAAATAAAGTAAACAAAAAAAAAACAATAAAACAAAGGAGACCAATCAGAAAAAAGGCACATGGCCCTGCAAGGATGGGCACAAACTCCAATAGAGAAAGGTGGATGTTCTTTTAGAGAGATCAATTATAGAATGTTTTCTACCTTTAACCCCCGAAAATATTTATCTAAAATGATAGAGGATAAAGTTGCTTACTAAGACCAATATTACCCTAGTAAGGAGCCATAGGTGATGCCTCTACATCAATTGGTATTAGAACAAGAAGATCTAGTGATTAAGTTGAAGATGGATTTTACAAAATCAGAGAGGGAGTTGATAAAGTTGTGGAAAGAATTCATGAATGATGACAAGAACAAAAAAATGGAGGAATTAGAGAGAAAGAAGAGAAAATAAGAAGAAAGGAAGCAAGAAGAAGAGATGTTAAGAATCTTGCATAGAGCACTAGAAGAGAATGAAGCAAGAATAAAGAAGATTTAAGAACTCCTAGAGGTACAAAGGAGGGAGAATGAGAAGGAATAAGCGTTATTGAAAGATAAGCAAAAAGATGATGAAGAACCCAATACTGAAGGGGTTTTGGATGTTGAAGAAGATAGAGATGTTGGTGAGGACAACAAGGATACAATTCGTATGGGGCTTGAAGATGGTGGTTTAGTAGTAGCTGGGACAATAATATTCCCTTTGAGTAAGGAGGAGGGTACCATGAAAGGTACTCCTTTGACAGTAAATTGTGAGGCCCAAAATGAAGTAGCCTTAAAGATGAATGAGGAAGTGGTTGAAAGCTAAGGAGAATGACATGCAGATACTTTGATAGTAGCAGTGGTCTCAGAAGAAGAGACTAAGGATGAAGATAAGTCAGTGGAGGTAATGGGCCATGATGAGGCTCAAAAGGTGATATTTTATCCAAGTAAGGAGATATTGCATGTTGAAGAAGAGATATCAGGGTACCTATGGTGGGTACGCTTGATGAAGATGTAGGTACATATAGTAGTTATGGTGGAAATCACTAAGGAACAACAATATGAGGGATTCACCTTGACAAGGCATGACAAACCAATGGTGAAGATGAAGGATGCCTTAAGGTTTGAATGACACTTGTAAGTGTCACATGAAGTAGTTAGATTGAGATTGTATGCAACACACTTATTCAAGCCCAAGATCAAAATGATTTTTTTTCTAACATGTTTATTGCAGGCATTTCCAAGAGGACTTGGAAAGTTTTCAAAATCAGGAGTATGGTGCAGGAGCACCTAGAGCATAGGGGTCACCATGAGGCCCTAGTGGAGATCAAAGAAGAGATGAAGACAAATGAAGACTACAAGGACCGGAAAGGTCTCAAACCTTTGTAACTTGGGCCAACAGTGCCTATGAAATGTAATGAAGTCTATGTAATGCAAAGTTTCAATAATAAGGAAAATAGCTCTAAAAAGGTCACCATGTAACAAGAGATGGGTTTTTTAGTCTTTGATAGGTTTAATAGGAGCAAGAACATGTAATATGACTTGTATGGTCATACAAACTATGTAATAAGGGCAGTAAGATGTAATGGTGCCTAAATTAGTCATAATGCCTTAAAGGTTAATATGCAAGTTCATAGGTGATAGGGATAAGTATATATGTTTGAAAGTAATGAAATATGAATAACCATGTAAAGAGGATTAGTTTGTGTGTAGTTGTCAAGTTGGAAACTTAGTTGTCAACTTGACAACATCCTCTACACTTGTAAAAGCCAAACAAGTCGACAAATACCCTTAGACAATCAATTTTAGGAAATTACAATAAATTTTTAGGAATTTTGGGGTAGTTCCAAAGGTGGTTGTCAATTATATGGGACTGATAGATGTCTATTTATCATGTAATAGCCTGAGAAAGTGGGAGGAAGTCGATGTAATAAAGTTTGGAAACAATAAAAGTTTAATTTCTTTGCAAATTCCCCATTCTGTCTGTGGTAACAATCCTATAACTTATTCATTCTAATGGTTGTAATACTTTAATTTTGATGGAGTGTTGAATTAATATGTTGGGACATTGAGTCAACATTATTTTGGTTTTTATAGCATGTGTTTTGGTTGCACTTTGACAAAGATTTAATAGTTTTGTAAAAATTGCCAGAAACGTCATTAGGGTATTTCGAGACAAACAAATGTAGTATCCTTCATGTCTAACTTAAAATAAACCCTCTCATTTGGGAAGGATATTTGGTAAGATTTATATTAATTTCACCGAGAGTTTCATGGAAGCATGCATTGGATGGCATGTGATTTGATGGCATAGAACATACTATAGAGTCACATGGAGAAGTGAATTGTCTGTCACAATCAGAGATGAAGGCTTGTCCACAAGAATATTAAGGATATGGTCTTGGAGGATTGAAGGAATGTTGGAGGAGAGATTCCACAACATGTTCAAGATCTTGAAGGAGGCAGGGTTCCCATGGTAAAGGCTAGATAGGTAAATTTATAGAGATTGGTCTTGACTAACATAATAGGACAGTGTTATGGTAAGTTGTTTTTGTTGTTTGGGAGTTGAGTTAAATGAACCAAATGGATGCGAGGGTATGTGGACATGGCCTTAGGAGTATAAAGGGGGAATATTGGAGGGGTCCCAAGATTTAGAGTGGGAGGGAAACATTATGTTTGTTGGTTTTAGTGACTGTCTTTATAGTTGTAGAATGATTGTCTTGAGGAGCAATGAACAATGAGTTTGTTTGGGTGGTGAGTTGTTGAGGGATTTAAGAGTTTTTTGATTCACTGCAAAGTGCAAGAGGTCCTACATATGGATGGGTATTGGGGAATTCTAAGTGTATGGTGTTTATCCATTCAAGGATCTTGAGTTGGTCATGGTGAAGGTAGGTTGAAGAGTGGGTGGGGACAATCACTAGCCAAGGAGAAAGGATCAGATTTCATGATACAGTTCATGGTTGGAATATAGTCCATGATTGAAAGAGTGGAGTCCAAAAGTAGAGTTGAGATCATTGAGAGAACCTTTCACAAGGAAAGGTGTTGGTGAATTTGAAAGGATAAATGATAAATTTTCTTACTAGGACCAAGATTACCCTAGTAAGGAGCCAGAGGTGATACCTCTGCATAAATTAGTATCAGACTGAGAAGATCTGGTGATTAAGTTGAAGATGAATTTTTCAAATTCAGAGAGAGAGAGAGAGAGAGTTGATAAAGTTGTGGAAATAATTCATGGATGATGACATGAAAAAAAGAAGTAGAGAGAAAGAAGATAAAAAAAAGAAATGAAGCAATAAGAATATTAGTTAATAAGCTTGGAGAGAGCACAAGAAAAGAATGAATAAAGACTAAAGAAGATTACAAAACTCCTTGAGGAAGAAAGACCAGAGAATGAGAAGGAAGAATATTTATTGAAATAGTAGCAAAAAGAGGATGAATAACCCAATACTGAAGAGGTTCTGGATGTTGAAGAAGATAGATATGCTGGTGAGGTTAACAAGGATACAAATCCTATGGGGATTGAAGATGGTGGTTTAGTAGTAGTTGGGACAATGTTATGTCCTTCAAGTAAGGAGGAGGGTACCATGAAGGTACTCCTTTGACAATCAATTGTGAGGCTCAAGATGAAGGAACCTTAAAGATGAATGAGGGAGTGGTTGAATGCCAAGGAGAATGGCATGAAAATGGTTTGATAGCAGCAATGGTCTTAGAAGAAGAAACTAAGGATGAAGATAAGTTAGTGGAGGTAATGGGTCATGAGGAGGCTCAAAAGGTGACATTTTCTCCAAGCAAGGAGATATTAAAAGTTGAAGAAGAGATAGAAGGGTAATTATGGTGGGTACACTTGGTGAATATACAGGTACATACAACCGGTGTGGTGGAAATTACTAAGCAAAAGCAATATGAGGGATTCACCTTGCCAAGGCATGATAAACCAATGGTGAAGATGAAGAAGCCTTAAGGGTGGAATGGCACCTTGAAGTGTCACGTGGAGGAGTTAGATTGAGATTCTATGCAACAGACTTATTCAAGCTCAAGAACAAAATTAATTTTTTTTTTCTAACATGTTTATTGCAGGCATTTCCAAGAGGACTTGGAAAGTTTTCAAAATTGGGATTATGGTGCAGGAGCACCTAGAGAACAGGGGTCACCATGAGGCCCTAATAGAGATCCAAGAAGAGATGAAAACAAATAAAGACTACAAGGACCTAAAAGGTCTCAAACCTTTGTAACTTGGGCCAGTAGTGCCTATGAAATGTAATGAAGTCTATGTAATGCAAAGTTGCTATGATAAGAAATTAGCCCTACAAGGGTCACCATGTAATGGAATATGGGGGTTTTAGTCTTTGATAGGTTTAATGGGAGTAAGAACATGTAATATGACTTGTATGGTCATAAAAAAAATGTAATAAGGGCAGTAGGATGTAATGGTGCCTAAATTAGTCATAAAGCCTTAAAGGTTAATAGGCAAGTTCATAGGTGATAGGGCTAAGTATAGATGTTTGAAAGTAATGGAATATGAATAAACATGTAAAGAGGATTAGTTTGTGTGTAGTTGTAAATTTTGCAACTTAGTTTTTGACTTGACAACATCCTTTACACTTGTAAAAGCCAAACAAGTCGACAAAGACCCTTGGACAGTCAGTTTTAGGCAGTTATAGTCAAATTTTAAGAAGTTTGTGGTACTTCTAAAGTTGGCTGTCAGTTATATGAGACTGTCAAAGGTCTATTTATCATGTAATAGCCCAATCATGTTGGAAGAAGTCAATGTAATAAAGTGTGGAAACAATAAAATTTTAATTTCTTTGCAAATTCCTCATTCTGGCTGTGGTAACAGTCCTATTGTTTAGACATTTTAATGGTTGTAGTGTTGTCACTTTCATGGAGTGTTGATTTAGTATGTTAGGAATTTGATTCAACATAATTTTGGTTGTATAGCATGTGTTTTGGTTGTGCTTTGATAGAGATTTAATAGTTTGAGTAAAAAATGCCATAGCCCTCATTAGGGTATTCAGAGACAAACAAAATGTAGTATCATTCATGTCTAACGTATAATAAACCCTCTCATTTGGGTAGGATGTTGGGGAAGATGTATATTAATTGCCTCGAGATTTGCAAGGAAGCATGCATTAGATGACATGTAATTTGATGGAATAGAAGTGAGTGTAGAGTCACAGGAAGAAGTGAACTGTCTGTCAGAGTCAGAGATGAAGGCTAGTCTACAAGAAGATGAAGGATATATTCTTGGAGGATTGAAGTAATGTTGGAGGGAAGAGTCTAGAACATGCTCAAGATCTTGGAGAAGGATGGGTGTCCATTGTAAGGGCTAGACAGTAAAAGCACAAAGGTTCATCTTAACTGACACAATAGGAGAGTGTTATGGTAAGTTATTTGTCTTGTTTGGGAGTTGAGTTAAATGAAGCAAATGGATGTGAGGGAATGTAGATAGGGCCTTAGGATTATAAAGGAGGAGTATTGAAGGTGTTTAAAGATCTAGAGTGGGAGGGACACATTGTATTGGTTTGTTGTAGTGACTGTCTTTATAGTTGTAGAATGACTATCTTAAGGAACAATGAACAATGAGTTTGTTTGGGTGGTGAGATGTTGAGGGAGTTAAGAGTTTTGTGATTCATTAGAAAGTGCAAGAGTTCCTAAATATGGATGGGTATTGGATAATTCCAAGTGTATGGTGTTAATCCAATCAAGGATATTGAGTTGGTCATGTTAAAGGTAGGTTGAAGAGTGAGTGGGGACCTTCACTAGCCAAGGAGAAAGGATCAGAGTTTATGATAAAGTTCATGGTTGGAATAGAGTCCATGATTGAAATAGTGAAGTCCAAAAGTAGAGTTTAGATCATTGAGAGAAGCTTTCACAAGGAAAGTTGTTGGTGAATTTGAAAGGGTAGAGGATCAAGTTGCTTACTAGGACCAGTATTATCCTAATAATGGGCTATAGGTGACGCTTCTGCATCAATTGGTATCAGAATGACAAGATTTGGTGATTAAGTTGAAGATGGATTTTACAAAATTAGAGAGGGAGTAGATAAAGTTGTGGAAAGAATTCATGAATGATGACAAGAATAAAAAAGGGAGGAATTAGAGAGAAAGAAGAGAAAAGAAGCAACAAGGAAGCAAGAAGAAGAGATGCTAAGAAGCTTGGAGACACCACTAGAAGAGAATGAAGCATGACAAAAGAAGATTGCAAAAATCCTAGAGGAAGAGAGGAGGGAGAATGAGAAGAAAGAAGAGTTATTGAAAGAGCAACAAAAAGAGGATGAAGAACCTAATGCTAAAGAGGTTCGAGATGTTGAAGAAGATAGAGATGCTAGTGAGGAAAAAAAGGATACAAGTCCTATGGTGATTGAAGATGGTGGTTCAGTAGTATTTGGGACAATGTTATGTCCTTTGAGTAGGGAGGAGGGTACCATGCAAGGTACTCCTTTGATAGTGAATTGTGAGGCTCAAGATGAAGCATCCTCAAAGATGAATGAAGGAGTGCTTGTATGCCGAGGAGAATGAAATGAAGATACTTTGATAGCAGCAGTGGTCTCAGAAAAAGAGACTAAGGAAGAAGATAAGTCAGTGGAGGTAATGGGTCACAAGGAGGGTCAAAAGGTGAAATTTTCTCTAAGAAAGGAGATATTGCAAGTTGAAGAAGAGATAGCAGGGTACCTATGGAGGGTACACTTGGTAAACATGTAGGTACATATAACACATGTGGTGAAAATCACTGGCCAACAGTAATCTAAGGGATTCAGGTTGCCAAGGCATTGAAAAGTAATGGTAAATATGAAGGAATCCATAACGGTGGAATGACACCTTGAAGTGTAACATGGAGGAGTTAGATTGAGATTCTATACAATAGACTTATTCAAACCCAAGATTAAAATGAAATTTTGTTTCCTAACATGTTTATTGCAGGCATTTCCAAGAGGACTTGGAAAGTTTTCAAAATTAGGAGTATGGTGCAGGAGAACCTAGAGAATAGGCATCACCATGAGGCCCTCGTGGAGATCCAAGAAGAGATGAAGACAAATGAAGACTACAAGGACCTAAAAGGTATCAAACCTTTGTAACTTGGGCCAATAGTGCCTATGAAATGTAATGAAGTCTATATAGTGCAAAGTTTCCATGATAATGCAAATAGCCCTAGAAGGGTCACCATGTAATGGGAGATGGGGATTTTAGTTTTTGATAGGTTTAATGGGAGAAATAAAATTTCATATGACTTGTATGGTCATACAGACAATGTAATAAGGGCAGTAGGATGTAATGGTGCCTAAATTAGTCATAAATCCTTAAAGGCTAATAGGGAAGTTCTTAGGTGATAGGGATAAGCATAGATGTTTGAAAGTAATGAAATGTGAATAACCATGTAAAGAGGATTATTTTGTGTGTATTTGTAAAATTTTCAACTTAGTTGCTGACTTAAAAACATCCTCTACATTTGTAAAAGCCAAGTAAGTTGCCAAAGACCCTTGGACAGTCAGTTTTAGGAAGGTTACAGTTAGTTCTTAGGAAATTTGGGGTAGTTCCAAAGTTGGTTTTCAGTTACATGGGACTGACAGAGGTCTATTTTGTTGGATGATATTAGTTTTGGTTACTGATCATGTTGTTGATATTCATGTTTTGTCACTGATGTCAACATATATTTATGTGGAGAAGCTAGATTGGCTACTTGACTGGAAGGAGTGTATGAACAATGTACAAATGACTCATAATGACTGAAGTTGGATTTATGTAGAAGGATGTGTGCTGACTTTATTCCTAAGGTTGCTTGACTTAATGTTACATATTGTGGATGTTACAGTTGATTTGGTGAAGACTGGTTTTTTGGACTGTAACTGTGATTCTGGACAGAGCAGGTCTCAGTGTTTCTAGTATATCTTTCTGGAAAATATACTTTAGATGATGTGAGCTTATTGGTGGATAGCCAACATATGTTAGAGTAATGGGTTGAGTTCAATTTTTGTTTTGTTACTGGTGATGTCAGTTGTGGCGTGTATTTTGAAGAAAACCTAGTTCCTGGCTGACTTCAGATGTGTAGCGTGTTGAATTAATTATGAGCGTGGATTAATGGATTTGGAAATATATGTGATGGATTGTAATTGATGTTTACTTTTTATAGGTACCATGTGTATCTTAGCAATGTATTATATAATTATTTATATGATGGAAAGCCTTAATTGGCCGACCTAGTTGATTATGTATTAGGAAAGCTTAACTGGCTGACCTAATGAATTATTGTAAGAAGGTATATATGGATGATATTTTCTTATGTAGAAGATGTGGTAGAGAATTAAGGACAGAGATGTGTGGAAGTTGTGAAGCTTGTTGACTGCTGGATATAGAGCAGAGTTGATACTTCATTGGAACTGACCAAGTAAATCCAGTTTCTATCAGACAGTTCACTGGATTATGTATTTGCTTTATACATTTGATTTGAATTGTAAATCCTTGAGGGTGTATTTAACCTTCTTTGGGTAGTGTGCCTTGGTAGTGAGACTACTATTTTATTTAACTCCTAATAGGTACTGTGTACTGTAATGTTGTAATAAGCTCCTAACAGGGCTAATATCTTTTAACAGGGATACTATACTCTCAGTACATTATTTGTGGCTGTTAATTCCCACCGGGGTTTTACCTTTAACATGGTTTCCTTGACAAAAAATATTGTGTTATGGTGTTGGCATTTACTATGTTATCATTTACTTTTGCTGATATGGTTTATAAAGTTTAAAGTTTAATAATCTATACTACAACTAATTCACCCCCCCTCTCAGTTGTCTTGTGGACTGTTATTCCTAAAAATTGGTATCAGAGCTACTGGTACTTAGAGATAAAGTTTAACAACTTGAGGTGATTCTAAAGATGACTTACTACAGGAAGGATAGTCCAAAGTTTGACCCTAAAAACTTTGACAGTTTGAAGAACAAGATGAGAAAACACTTGCTATGTCTGGGAATTGATTACTGGATGATAACAATGAAGAAATAAAATGTAGCGATTGAGGATGAATTAGAGAAAGCCACTGAAGATGAAAAGAAGCTATTTTCATGTAATATGGTTGCAAGGGAATCTTTGATCAACGCTCTTTCAGAAGGAGAATTCATTGAAGTAAAAGACTTGGACTCTGCACATGAGATCTGGACAAGACTGGAAGCATTATATGTTGGAGACAAGTTTACAAAGCAAGCAAAGTTACATAACTGGAAGACAAAGATGGAATCATTGAAGATGAGAACATTAGGGCATATGCACAGAGAATTAATGAAGTGGTTACTGGTATTAGAAACTCTGGAGGAACCTACAGTGAGGAAGAAGTGATTGCAAAGATACTCAGATCTTTGACACCTGTATACAAAACCAAAGTAAAAGCCATAGAGGAAATTATATCTTTGACACCAAAATTCACCAGAGAAATGTTGATTGTAAGCCTAACTAAATTTGAGGCCGTAGAATTGGGAGATACTTTACCTAAAGTTGAGTCAAAATTCAAGGCAGCCGTGCACAAAAACAAAAAGACCTTATCTAGAATTGCAAGCACCAACAGTGGTGACATAAGAGAAGAGCTTGGAGCTTATGCTAATGAATGGGAACAGATACAAGAGGAAGAAAGAAAGCTAGATGAAGTTGTGTCACTAATTTCTAGAAGATAAAAGAGAGGTAAGTGTAAATTTGAAGGCAAATTACATTTGAAATGTTTTTCATGTAACAAGATTGGTCATTTTGCATCTAGATGTCCTACAAGAGTTCCAAAGAACAAACCTAAGTTTTTCAAGTCTAAATATTCAAAAGACAAGGAATGTTATTATGCTAGTAAGGGTATATCAGATGATGATGATGGTGGTGACTATGATGAAATTGGATTTATTTCTATTAAGGATGATGTACCTATGCATGAAGAAAAAGCTTTAGTATCTCAAGTTGAAAAGAAATCTGAATGGATTACAGACAGTGGTTGTTCACATCGTATGACTGGAGATAAAAAAAAGTTTGTGAGTTTGAAAAGACATGATGGAGGTGTTGTCAGATTTGGTGAAAATACTCCTAAGCTTATTATTGGAGTTGGATCTATCTCTTTGGATGGAAAGACTAACACTGACAATCTATTACTTGTTGATGGACTTAAGCATAATTTGTTGAGTGTTGGACAATTAGTGGAAAAGGGTTATCAATTGAACTTCATCAATGGAAAATGTTCTATCAAAAGTAAAATAGGAGACTTGATTACATCTGGTACTAAATCCAGAGGTAATGTATTTGAATTGAACACATTTGAAGCTTCTTGTTTGATTGTGAAGGTTGATGATAGTTGGTTATGGCACAAAATATTTTGTCATGTTAACTTTGATAAAATTGTGAAGGCAAGTAAAACTAATGCAGTAAGAGATCTACCTAATATTTTAAAGCCATCTAACACTATGTGTAGAGAATGTGTTATGGGGAAGCAGACTAGAAGCATTTTCAAAAGAAAAGCTTATTCAACTAAAGCAAAGTTGGATATGGTACATACAGATCTATGTGGTCCTACATGAACAAGACCATACTATGGTGAAAGGTACTTTATACTATTTGTCGATGACTTTTCTAGAATGATGTGGGTTACATATTTAAGAGAGAAATCTGAAGCATTTGACAAATTCAAGTTATTCAAAGCAAAAGTTGAGAATGAATCTAGTTTAAAGTTGAAGTGTTTGAGATCAGACAGAGGAGGAGAGTTTACATCAGAACTGTTTAATGCTTACTATGAAGAAAATGGAATACATAGACAAACTTCAGCCCTTAGAACTCCACAACAAAATGGGATAGCAGAATGAAGAAACAAAACTATATTAGATGCTGCAAGGACTATGTTGCTTGAAGGAAATGTGTCACATATTCACTGGAGAGAAGTAGTTGGGATTGTTGTGTACACACTAAACATAATTCAGATCAGAGAAGGTACAAATAAAACTCCTTATGAATTATGGTTTAATCATACACCTATTGTGAAATATTTTAGAATATCTGGAAGTAAATGCTATATAAAGAGAGATGATGAGATAGGAAAGTTTGATGCTAGAAGTGATGAAAGAATATTTCTTGGTTATTCCACTAAGAGTAAATCTTATAAATGTTTTAATCTGAGATTGAGAAAATTGATTGAAAGTGCCAATGTGAGGATAGATGAAAAGTTTCAGATTCAGGAAAGGATATATGATTGTGGTCAGATTATAGAAACAAAAGAGGTTACTATTGGACCTTAAGAATCTTTGATGATTGACGATGAGATTGAAGATGAATAGACTGAAGCTACTGAGACATTGAAGACACCAAGGTATGTTAAGAAGAAGCATCCCGAAGATCAAATTATTGGTGATGCAAGCAAAGGTATGATGACTAGATCTAGAGTTAGAGATGAGATCTGTTTGATTTCTCAAGTTGAGCCAAAGACTACTGATGAAGCATATAGAGATGAATCTTGGACTAAATCCATGGAATAAGAACTAGAATAGATAAAGAAGAACAATACTTGGTAATTGGTTCCAAGACCTAAGAATAAAAATGTGATTGGCACTAAATGGGTTTTCAGAAACAAGATGGATGAGGAAGGAACAATGGTAAGAAACAAGGCTAGACTGGTATGCAAGGGCTACTCATAATAAGAAGGCATAGACTATGAAGAAACATTTGCTCTTATTGCTAGATTGGAATCTGTGAGATTATTCCTTGCTTATGCTGCACATAAAGACTTTAAGGTCTATTAGATGGATGTGAAGTCAACATTCTTGAATGTGATTTAGAAGAAGAAGTTTACATTGAGAAACCTAAGGGTTTTCCTTTGATAGATGATGAAAACATGGTTTGCAGATTGAAGAAAGCATTGTATGGACTAAAAAAAGCACCGAGGGCATGGTATGCAAGACTGGACAAATATCTACTTCGTCTAGAATTTTTTGTTGATGATATCATTTTTGGAGGCAATGATAAGATGAGTAAGATGTTTTCTAAAGACATGGAAAATGAATTTGAAATGTCAATAATTGGTGAGATGAAACACTTCCTTGGTTTGTAAATCAATCAAAATAAGAATGGAATTTTTACATCTCAGACCAAGTATCTTAAAGAAATGTTGAAAAAGTTTGGAATGGAAGATTGTAAACCTGTTGGAACACCTATGGTGATAGGAAAAAAACTGACTAATAGTGATGAGACTCAAAGTGTTGTTTAGACTAAGGACAGATCAATGATTGGAGGTCTACAATATCTAACACACACTAGACCAGATATTACCAATGCAGTTGGAATTGTGGCTAGATATCAAGGAGATCCTAAAGAAACACATTTTTGCTATTGTGAAAATAATTTTCAGATATTTGAAAGGGACAATAGAATATGGATTATGGTATGAGAAATCTGATGATCTTACATTGCAGGCTATTACTGATGTTGATTGGGCAAGTAATGTGGATGACAGGAAGAGTACAAGTGGTGGTGCATTTTTCCTTGGGAACATGTTGGTTTCTTGGATGAGAAAGAAGAAAAACTGTGTTGCTCAATCTATTGCCGAGTCAGAATATGTTGTTGCTGCAATAAATTGCACACAATTTGTTTGGATGAAACAAATGCTGGAAGATATCAGAATAAATTTCAAAGAACCAGTTGTTATTCATTGTGATAACACTAGCATAGTAAACATGTCAAATAATCCTATAATGCATTCAAAAACTAAGCATATTTATATTAAGTACCATTTCTTGAGGGAGAAGGTAGCAAATAAAGAAATTAGACTAGAGTACATTAGCACAAAGGAACAAATAGCAGACATATTTACCAAACCTTTTCAAAAAGATGCTTTTGAATATCTTAGAGGCATGCTTGGAGTGGTGGCCCCTCCTAGTGGTAATTAATTGATGTAGATATGCATCAGTCCAGTGGTTTTCAGAGTTATATCACTATCTGGACTTGATGTATGGATCTACTCCTTAGGGGGAGTGATCGCAGGAGAACACTATGGAGTACATTTGGGTGATCTTGCACCTAATTGTTGGACATGAAGAATTGAAAAAGCTACACCTTAGAGAAGACTACAGATGAGTTATGGCACCCTTTTCCATTTCTGCCAAACGGGGAAAGAATCTATGTGAAAATCTCTACTATTTTGGAGATATTTGTGTTGAGGATATTAAGAAGATTGTATTGAGAGAGAGTACTTTTGGGTTGATGCATATGGATTTTCCCATATGTTGCCATCAATTCTAAAGGGGGATATTGTTGTATGATATTAGTTTTGGTTACTGATCATGCTATTGATATTCATGTTTTGTCAATGATGTCAACATATATTTCTGTGGAGAAGATAGACTGGCTACTTGACTGTAAGGAGTGTACGAACACTGTACGGATGATTTAGAAAAATCAAAGTTGGATTTATGTAGAAGGATGTGTGTTAAACTTATTCCTAAGGTCACTTGGCTTAATGTTACATATTGTGGATGTTACGGTTGATTTGATGAAGACTGGTTTTTTGGACTGTAACTGTGATTCTGGACAAAGAAGGTCTCTGTATTTTTGGTATATCTTTCTAGTGAAGATACTTCAAATGATGTGAGCTTATAGGTGGATAGATGACATATGTCAGAGTAATGGGTTGAGTTTGATTGTTTTTTTTTACTGGTGACATTAGCTGTGGTGTGTATTTTGAAGAAGACCTAGTTCCTGGCCGACTTCAGACATCTAGCGTGTGGAATTAATTATGAGTGTGGATTAACGGATCTGGAAATATATTTGATGGATTTTAATTGATGTTTACTTGTTATAGGTATCATGTATATCTTATCAAGGGATTATATAATTATTTGTATGATGGAAAGCCTTAATTGGCCGACCTAGTTGATTATGTATTAGGAAAGCTTAACTGGCTGATCTAATGAATTTTTGTAAGAAGGTATATATGGATGATCTTTTATTATGGAGAAGATGTGGTAGAGAATTAAGGATAGAGATGTGTGGAAGTTGCGAATCTTGTTGACTGGTAGATATAGAACAAAGTTGATACTTCATTGGAACTGATCAAGCAAAGATAGTTTCTATTAGACAGTTCACTGGATTGTGTATTTTCTTTATACACTTGATTCAGATTTTAAATCCTTGAGGGTGGATTTAACCTTCTTTGGGTAGTGTGCCTTGGCAGCAAGCCTACTATTTTATTTGACTCCTAACAGGGTCTGTCTCATAACAGGGACTGTGTAGTTTAATGTTGTAATAAGCTCCTAATAGGGCTAATATATTTTAACAAGGATACTATACTCTTAGTACATTATTTGTGGGTGTTAATTCCCACTGGGGTTTTACCTTTAACAAGGCTTCCTCGACAACAAATATTGTGTTATGGTGTTGGCATTTACTGTGTTATCATTTACTTTTGTTGATATGGTTTATAGAGTTTAAAGTTTAATAATATATACTACAACTGATTCACCCCCTCTCATTTGTCTTGTGGACTATTATTCCTAACATATTTATAATGTAATAGGCCAAGAAAGTGAGAGAAATTCAATGTAATAAAGTTTGGAAACAATAAAAGTTTAATTTCTTTGCAAATTCCTCATTCTAGTCGTGGTAACAATCATGTTGTTCAGTAATTTTAATGGTTGTATTGCTGTCACTTTGATGGAGTGGTAATTTAGGATGTTAGTACATTGAGTCAACATCATTTTGGATTTTATAGCATGTGTTTTGGTTGTGCGTTGACAAAGATTTAATAGTTTGAGTAAAAATTGTAAGAACCCTCATTAGGGTATTCAGAGACAATCAAAATGTAGCATCCTTCATATATAATGTATAATAAACCCTCTCATTTGGCAAAGATGTTGGTGATGATGTATATAAAATGCCCCAAGAGTTGCAGGGAAGCATGCATTGGATGGAATGTGATTTGATGACATAGAAGTGATTGTACAGTCACAAGAAGAAGTGAATTGTCTGTCACATTTAGAGATGAAGGCGTGTCCACAAGAAGATGAAGACTATGGTCTTGGAGGATTGAATATCTTGGATGAGACAGGGTACCCATGGTAAGGGCTAGACAGTAAAAGTAAAAACATTGGTCTTCACCAACATAATAAGACAATGTTATGGTAAGTTGTTTGTCTTGTTTGGGAGTTGAGTTAAATGAACCAAATGGATGTGAGGGAATATGGACAGGGCCTTAGGAGTCTAAAAGGGGAGTATTGAATGTGTCTCAAGATCTAGAGTGGGAGGGACACATTATGTTGGTTGTTTGTAGTAACTATCTTTATAATTGTAGAATGATTGTCTTAAGGAACAATGAACATTGAGTTTGTTTGGGTGGTGAGTTGTTGAGGGAGTGAAGAGTTTTTTTATTCACTAAAAATTGAAAGAGGTCCTACATATGTATGGGTATTAGGGAAGTCCAATTGTATGGTGTCGATCCAATCAAGGATCTTGATTTGGTCATGTTGAAGGTAGGGTGAAGAGTGAGTGGGGATAGTTACTTGGCAAGGAGAAAGGATCAAAGTTCATGATAAAGTTCATGGTTGGAATAGAGTCCATGATTGAAAGAGTGGAGTCCAAAAGTAGAGTTGAGATAGCTGAGAGAACCATTCAAAATGAAAGGTGTTGGTGAATTTGAAAGGATAGAGGGTCAAGTTTCTTACTAGGACCAAGAATACCTTAGTAAGGAGATAGAGGTGATGCCTCTGTATCAATTGGTATGAGAACGAGAAGATTTGGTGGTTAATTTGAAGATGGATTTTACAAAAGTTGAGAGGGATTTGATAAAGTTGTGGAAAGAATTCAAGAATGATGACAAGAAGAAAAAAGGGAGGAAGTAGAGAGAAAAAAGAGAAAAGAAGAAGCAAGGAAGCAAGAAGAAGATAAGTTAACAAGCTTGGAGAGAGAACTAGAAGAGAATGAAGCAATACTAAAGAATATTATAGAATTTCTAGAGGAAGAAAGGAGGGATAATGAGAAGGAAGTATAGTTATTTAAAGAGCAACAAAAAGAGGATGAACAAACCAATGCTAAAGAGGTTTTGGATGTTGAAGAAAATAGAGATGTTGGTGAGGAAAACAAGGGTACAAGTCCTACAGGGATTGAAGATGGTGGTTTAGTAGTAGCTGGGATAATTTTATGTCCTTTGAGTAAGGAGGAGGGTACTATGCAAGGTACTCCTTTGATAGTGAAGTGTGAGGCTCAAGCTGAAGAAACCTTAAAGATGAATGAGGGAGAGGTCATAGAAGAAGAAGAGACTAAGGAAGAAGATAAGTTAGTGGAGGTAACAGACCATGAGGAGGGTCAAAAGGTGATATTTTCTACAAGCAAGGAGATATTGCAAGTTGAAGAAGAGATAGCAGGGTCCCTATGGTGGGTACACTTGGTTATGATGCTGGTATATACAAAATGTGTGGTTGAAATCACTAAGCAATAACAATATGAGGGATTCACCTCGCCAAGGCATGACAAACCAATGGTGAAGATGAAGGAAGCCTTAAGGTTGGAATGACACCTTTAAATGTCACATCAAGAATTTAGATTGAGATTCTATGCAAAAAACTTATTCAAACCCAATATCAAAATGAAATTTTATTTTTTTATTATTGCAGGAATTTCCAAGAGGACTTGCAAAGTTTTCAAAAATGGGAGTATGGTGCAAGAGCACCTAGGGCATAGGGGTAATCAAAATTTGCAACCAAACACTTTAATAAACCATTACATCAAAAGGGGTTAGCATCAAAACAAGAATCAAACATTGCATAAATACCCTTGAAATTGGCTTATTGCTTCCTAGTTGAAGTAAGTTTGATTCTCATGAGTGCCCATCAGATTGGACACGGAGAATCAGTGACTTGACTACCCCAAAATGGAAGATTCAATGCAAGAATAAGAAAAAAGCATATACTTGTATGTTTTTCTCTCAAAAAGCTTTGAAAATGTAAATGCATAATCTAGGAAGCTAAATGCATAGTAACCATGAAGAATGAAGCTAAAATGGAAATGTAAACTATCAAGAATATGAGAAATGCATCTACCATTAACTATAAAAGGAAACTATGATGTCATTAAAATAACAAATGGAACTACAAATGCATATGCAAGTAAACTGCTATGAAAGTGCACAATAAAACCCTAGAATGAAAATAACATTATAACTATACTCTCCAAATCTTCTTGTTATGTTGAGAAAAGGGAGCTATCCCTTTTGTAGTAAATTCCAAGAGATGGATGGTTGAGATTCATCCGATAGTATTAATTGAGATGTAACTTACCTCAATCCATGTGAGCTTGATCCAAGTGATTTGATTGGCCAACCTTGTGGAGAATAAGACAAATTTTGTATTTTCCCTTTTATTTATTTTATTTGATTTTTATGTGTGAATGTGTTCCTTTTTTAATTAAAAGGGACTTTAGGAATTTTTGATTTATCCTAATATTTTATGCAGTTTAAGTGTTTTAGGCTTTAGGATTGATGATTTGATTCAACAAGTTAGGATTAAAATTATGTAAGCAAATATTATAAGTGTTCCATAATTAGGGTTTAGGGTCTGGCTTATGAATGTCTTTGATTTAAGGTTTATTAAGACCAATTAATCAGCAATAGGGGCAATTTATTAACACTAATAGAAGAGACTTGAAGATATCAACTTCAGGCTTGATTGAGAAAAGATTGATAGAGGAGTTCGAGCATTCAGTTTGATGTGAAGCAATGAAACTGAATGTCCATCCTCCAAACAAATTTCCTAATTTAGGATTGGTTTAAATGATGAATCAACCTGATGTAGTACGATGAGACTGATTACCGTTTGATTGATTTCTTGGGATAATTGACTTGATATGGGTACCGATGAAGCCAATTACCTGATTGAGAGGTATTACCAGATTGATGTGGTGCAATGAATCTGATATCCCCCTAGAGATCCAAGTGACTTGATTTGAAGCGATGAAATCACTTGGAGAGATTTTGGTTTGATGTAGATCCCAAATGCACCTAGAGATTGAACTCATTGATGTGAATCAAATTGTTGATGTAATGGTGTTCCCTCCTCGAGAGCGAAATCAAAAAGAGGGGAGAGTCACAAGCCTGATAGATCAAAAAAGCATTGAGGGAATGAGGTACAAGCCTGATTTGAGGTTTGGCTTACCAATGTTGACCAAGGTTGAATTTTTGGATTGAAGTGAGGGGAAGTGCTTGATTGAATCAATTAGGATTAATCTCAAAGTAGAATCCTATGAGGAAAGCATCAATGATCAACTGCATTTGTGAAAATAAGTGAATCTACATTTTTGACTATCAAAATGTGACTGGATTTTGATTTTGATCCCAAAAATGTATTCAGAGACGTTCAATTAGCCAGGGGTTCAATTTTCATGTCCATTAGAGCAATTTGGAAAATTAGGTCAAAACCTATATAAGGTCCCAAAGGGTCATTTCAAATCATTTTCACTTTCAGAGTTTATAATTTGAGCCCTGAGCGAAAATGGTGGTTATAGTGGTAGAGCATTGGTTCAAGCACATGCAGAGGTATAGACAGCCATAAGATTACCCACCTCTAGTAAGTAACTAATTAACTTCACCTTTGCATTCAAGTTTTCAATTTTTTTGTGATTTTTTCCATATTTTTCCATGTTTTAGGTCATAGGGTCCCGGTTCGTCGTACGATCCGATGAGAGGGCTCGTACGACAAACTAGGAAAAATAAATTATTATCATTTTTTCATTTGAGACTATAGGGTTTGTCATCTGGTAGGTACCACATGTTGTACAAGCACATTCATCCAAACCCATTGTGTCATATGACTTCATCTATTTTGTCTTATGGGAAGAATTTATTGTATAGAGTCTGATCTTGACTTGTACGAGTCTGCATTCTAGTGATCCTTTTCTGTACTTTGTCATATGGAAGGTAGTAGCACTTTTTTGAAGAATTCCTTTGTCAATTGTGTGTTTTCCTGATTTCTTAGCCTTTTTTCCAGCTTGTCTAATCATTGCGTGTTGGATGTAGCTTATTTTTACTCAGTTATTGATGCATTTTCACTGTTTGTCTCCTTGCAGGTGTAGTTACCAGATATCCAATTTTGTTCCACATATCCTCCCACCATGCAGTTGGTGCAAAATTTCTCAAATGATCAGAGAGGTCACTTGCGAGACTATGGCTTTGGATGGTTGACCCAGATGCCTGACATCCGAGTGAACCATGGCTTATTGACATAGTTGGTGGGGAGATTCCACAGTGAGCATAATATGTTCCATCTGTTGACTGGGGAGATGACCATCACTCCCAAGGATGTATATAGGATTCTATGGATTGCATTTATAGGACACCGTGTAGAGTACAATGTGTCTCTGCAGCTCGACACACATGCGCTTATTTGAGTGTTTCAGGATCACACCATTTTAGACAAATCCATTAATTGGGATAATATGTTGATCTAGTATAGCACAAATTATCCACTTTCTTGCATTATGGAAGGACTCATAGGTTTCTTCCTGACAGCGGATAAGAGCCAGTAGGGATTCCTTTACGGCTGGGGTAGTGTGTTAGAGAGATTGGTGACCCGAAAAGAGCAGTTAGGCTAGGGTTAGTGCCTCTTAGCACATATGTACCATGAGATGAACAAGGTGACTTGCAAAGGAGCTCAAGGTATGGCTACAGGAGTACTTGTTTTACATGTATGGGCTTGGGATCATCTCCCAATATGTAGGCCGGTGACAGAGGATCCACGATAGAGTGAACAACCTTTTGTGTATAGATATGAAGGTTTCTTGACGTAGCCCCACTTGGGCAAGAAATACTATTGTAGATGTCAACTTGATGATCTCATCTTGGTTGATTGGAGGTCGTAAAGAGGGACATAGGCTTGGACCAACTAGACGGCTCAAAGGAGAGACATCTTTGTATCCTGTCCTTTGCTTAGGAGGACTTCCACTATCATTGAGCGCTTTGTATTTGCTTGAGTACTACAATAGTATGGATGACCATAGAGCATACCGCAAGATTTTACAACCTATGCTCATTTTGTTTATGAGGAGCGGAAAGGATGGTCTCAAAAATTATCTCTAGCCTTGTGCACACAGGAGCTTATAGGGTTACACTAACCATCTTGGGACTACTTGGAGGACATAGAAGATGCATGGGTCACACCCTAGTATAGAGATTATCTTACATATCATCCCTTTCCTAGATTCACGAATCTGGCTAAGAGAGCACCTCTGATAGAGGAGGTAGATGTACCCTAGAGGGATGTAGGTGGATGGAGGGGTCCAAACATAGTATTGTAGAGAGCTCGAGTCCTAGGTGCTAGTTCTAGTAGAGCACCGATAGGAGGGAAACATCGATGACATGATGAGGGAGGTACCCTTGATTCTTGTTGTAGAGGTCGTAGATGAGGAGATGAGAGATGCATAACCAGATCTTTATCCTGGTGAGATAGTTTGATAGGTACACCAACACAATGATGCATAACCCAGATAAGAGGATGTGCAGAGATATCAGACCCCACAGGATGTGATCTAGACATTGAGGGGATGGATCTGAGGCTTGCAGACACAACTAGAAATGTCTTAGGCATAGATTGCAGAATGAGATCGCACTATCATTGAGCATGATGAAAGGATATAGGGATTGAATCAGGGGTTCATGGCTAAGTGTTCCACTCTTTAGAGGGATATTACTCATTAGACCAGTAGGGTGACCTACTATGTGGTAGCTTATAGTGTTGCAGTTCCTGTGGCACAACAAGTGCCACCATATTCTTAGAACCTGGAAAGATCCAAGGGAGAAGGACCTCCACCTAGAGAAGATGATCCTCTTCCTCCCCCTGTGATGATAGTGAGGGAGGGAGAAAGACTTGATTATCCCTTCTTCTTCTTCTTATCCCATTCTGTGTTTTGAGATCCTTTTGATTTTACATGATTCATCTGCATCGAGGATACACATTTTTGCTTGCAATTGTTGGAGTACCTTAATGTATACACTGAGATTCTTGTATCATTGCTTTGAGTATCTCTTTTTGTGTATCTTGGATGAAAATGAATCTCAGTATGATCTTAGTCCCATATGTGATGTGCCTGTACCCTGCTATTCTGTTTGCTATGATGGGTAATGTCCTGTTATGTTGATACTGACTGTTTGTAGATAGATAACCTTAAAGAGATAAAATGTAGTTGATCGCTTCAACAAAGGATTCAATGATTAGAGGAATAAATCCCTTCTTGCTCTTATTTTTGTGTTATAATTCTAGTATGAAAGCCTAGGAATAAAGTGCAACCTATGTGTGTGTGATTATTATACCTGCAAATTTGCAACACAACACTTCAGTATGTCACTATATCAATGGTTAGAATCATTAAATTCAACTACAAAGCATAAGGAAACTAAGGAAATTGACATATTGCTTCCTATCTAGAAAGAGTGTGATCTAAATCATTAATTTGTCCTTAGATTATGCATTAGATTAGTGACAATTAAGTCCTAGAATTAAAGATTCAAATGTAGAACTAAGCTAGTTTGTATGCAATTCAAGCTAAAAAAAATAGTTCAATGATCCATTAAAGCAAAAATGCAATGTTCTCTAATTAACTATGAAATCATGAAATCAAATTGACAACATAAGATTGAAATTAGAATCCTAAAAGTTGGGACCCTTTTAGCTCAAAAATCAGTCCTTTTAGGGAAGAAATGAGAAATGGAGGGTTGAGATCAATCCATGAGGAGAGGTGAGCATTGACACTTAGTTGATCCATGTGAGTGAACTCTCATTGGTTCATGGAATGACTTTCAATGTGCAAGTGATGAGTTGTTATTTTGAGAGTATTTATTAATTAATTACTTTAGCCAAGGATTTTAATGTGATTGATTTAATTAAATAGGCCAAGGTAGTTAATGTAAGGTAGTGATAAAATCACTTTGATTTTAGGAATTATTTTGTTTTGATGAATTATGCCAATAATCATATTATTGGATTGACATAATTGAGGGTATGATCGCATTTAGGGAAAACTGGGTCCCTAGTTAGGGTAGACCAATTTAGGGTGGTTATATTTGCCCCTCTTTGAATTGATGTGCGAGCAACACATTAATTCAAAGAGTTTTTGATGTTGACTTCTGAAAGTTTTGATAATTTTGAACTTGATTGAATGAAATTTAGCTAATGATACTAGTCTTAGACTTGATTGAACTAAGAATGAAAGTATTGACTTTGAAATTGATCGAACGAAGGTCAATTGAACATTGATCTAGAGATATCAATTCTAAACTTGATTGAAATAAAATTGATAATACTGACTCCGAACTTGATCGAATGAAGGTCAGTACAAATCTTTTGAGAGCTTGAGATATCAATTCAACACTTGATATATTAATTAGATTAATACATTTGTCCCAAGTCACCAATAGGAAAATTATCAAATCTATTAATCTATTTTGACAACCACCCACTTTGTAAAATACTCAATGGCCATGATGATGTATTCATGTCCACTTGAAGAATTGGGATAGATTTGTCCAACAAGATCAAAGGCCCATTGCTGGAATTACCAATGTGTGATAAATGGTATGAGCTCCCTGGCTGGAGCATGCATAAGATTTCCATGTGTTTGAAAATTTTGACATATTTTGGCATACTGAACTGCATCTTTCTCCATTATAGGCCAATAATACCTGACCCTTAGGAGTTTCTTAGCTAATGAAAAACTATTCGAGTGAGATCCATGCACACCTTCATGAACCTCTTTTAATGCGCGATCAAACTCTTCTTGTTCTAAACACCTAAGTAGCATTCCATCAAGACCACATCTATATAAGTTAGTAGTGATGAGTACATAATGTGATTTTGTCCTAATTAAGGCTCGTTTCTCATTTCTGGTTAGGCCATTAGGTAAGGTTTGATCCGTAAGATAGGTAGTTATATTGGTATACTTAGATTGGTTGTGGACATTTAGGGCATAAATGACTTGGGATTCAGGTGTATCAAATGAAGGAAAGGATAGTTATTCCACCAAAAATTCATAGAGGAATTGATGTTCCTTCAGTTCTAACATGGATGCTAGCGTTGTCATTTCATCTGCAGCTCTATTTTCTATTCTTGGAATTTGTTGAAATGTGATAAACACAAAGTACTTCAAATCTTGTATCATCTATTTATAGGGCATCAACTTATCATATTTTTTTTGGTACTCTCCATTTACTTGATTGATGATGAGTTGAGAGTCACTATATACATGTAACTCTATGATTTTCCATTCCATGGCTACCTTGAGACCATTTACTAATGCTTCATATTCTAAGATATTGTTGGTGCATGGAAACATAATTTTGTACGCCTTAGGTATCTTGTAACCTTGAGGTGTGATAAAAAATACCCCTGCTCTGGATCCTTGTTGTGTGAAAGAACCATCAAAGTACAATTTCCATGGATATTATATTAAGTACATTATGGCTCATCCGAAAACTCTATTATCAATGGTGTTGCATCTTGCAATGGTGAATTAGCCAGTTGATCGGCTAGGACTTTTCGTTTAATGGCCTTCCTGTCTACATACTCTATATCAAATTAACTGAGTATTAGGACCCATTTTGCTAGCCTTCATGTTAGTAATGTCTTGCTTATGAGGTACTTGAGAGGATCAATCTTTGCAATGAGTTTGACTGTATGTGAAAGCATGTAGTGTCTCAACTTTTGGGATGAAAAAACAACTACCAGAAAAGCCTTTTCAATTACACTATAGTTGAGTTCATAGGATACCAATGTCCTACTGATATAATAAATTTCTCTTTCCTTCTTGGTATTATCCTCTTGTGCTAGCAATACTCCAAGTGATGTATCTGTGGCTGAAATATAGAGTAATAGTGGCTTTCCATGAATAGGCGCCATTGATATAGGAGGATTGGCGAGATAATCTTTTAATTCTTTGAAGTTTTTTTCACAGTGTTCATCCCATTTGAAAGTCACTCCTTTATGTACAATTCTGTGAAAGGTTGAACTCTATCTTCTAGCTGAGACATGAATCTTATGATTAATTAGAGTCTTCCTTGGAGATTCCTCATTTTACTTATATTACGAGGAGGTGGCATTTCCATTTTTGATTTCACCTTTTCTGGGTCTACCTCGATTCCTTTAACTAACATAATGAATCCCAAAAGTTTTCTTGATTGGACTCCAAATGCACATATCTTTGGATAGAGCCTTAGTTGAAATTGTTCCATTCTATCTAGTATCTTTCTCAAGTCTTCAATGTGAGTTATTATGATCTTTGACTTGACTAAGGTATCATCCACATAATCCTCCATATTCTTATGTATCATGTCATGGAAGATTGTTGTCATAACTCATTGATATGTGGCTTCGACATTCTTTAGCCCAAATGGTATTATGTTCTAGAAAAATGTTCCTCATGCACATGTAAACGTTATATTTTCTTGGTCTTCATGGCTGATCTTTATTTTGTTGTAGCTTGAAAATCCATCCACGAGTGAATATATTTCATATCATGTCATGGGGTCTATAATCATATCAACGTTCAGAAGTGGGAAGTCATCTTTAGGACAAACTTTGTTTAAATCCCTGAAGTCTATGCAAATTTTGATAGACTTGTCTTCTTTAGAAACTGGGACTACATTAGAAATCCATCCTACATGAACAATGACCCTTATGAATCCAACTTTTAATAGTTTTTCTAGCTTTGCTTTTACCAACAATGCCACATGTGGATGCATCTTTCTTAATTTCCGCTTGACAGGTTTTATCCCAAGAGCTATAGATAAGTGATGCATTATTACTTTAGGATCTAGTCTAGGCATATCAAAATAGGACCATGCAAAGTTGATCTTTTTCTCTTTAAGGAATTCAGTGAACTATACCTTTTCTTCCTCTGATAAAGATTGTGCCAAATGGAAAAATTAAGGAACTTCAGTTGTTCCCAAATTGACTGGTTGTGTTGGTTCTATGAGTACTGAATATCTTTCTTGGAAGTGTTCAGGGAGAATACCAAGAATCTCATCCTTTGGCACCTCTGAGAAATTTTCACCATTAGTTACATGTTTTATTTTTACCTTTTTAGAATATTATAGTGCCACAACATGGTTTTCACCATTAGTTCTTTTCTTCTTTTTATTTTTCAACTTGTGACTAAGAAACTTGATATCCTCCTCTGTCATACTCACACTCCTTGCATTGGTAGAAGAAGGATAGGGTTCACAAGCATTCAGATAGTAGGCCAAAGTGTAGTCATTGGGAAAGTTTATTATAGCTATGGGTTCTGATTCAGTCCAATCAATCAATTCAGGGTTTACCAAGGATAGTGATTCAGAGGTTCTAAGGACAACACCGCAATAGTTTCAAAATTATTAACTAATAATACAAGTTCTATTAAGTTATCTTCTAAAGTGTTTAGATCATTATGAGTCATATCGTCATTATTAGCATCATTATTAGTGTTATGCAAACCCAACTCTAGTGACCTAATATTGAGATTTCTCCTTCTTCTCTCTCTCTCTCTCTCTTGTTCTATCAAAGCTATCTAATATCCTTTGGTACTCCTCTTGTCCTATTAAGATGCCTATGTCT
Organism: Thuja plicata; assembly: GCA_018584345.1. Classification (NCBI taxonomy): domain Eukaryota; kingdom Viridiplantae; phylum Streptophyta; class Pinopsida; order Cupressales; family Cupressaceae; genus Thuja; species Thuja plicata. The sequence goes on along the minus strand of MU226410.1, from coordinate 1,321,491 downwards.
GCATCAACTATACTAGGCATCACCACCTCATCCAATTGTGTGATGATATTTGTATTGTGGGTAGTGTTAGAACTGTCTCCCCTTTCCAGTAAAGGTGAAAGTTTATGGATCACATCTATCTCAATATCCATGGTAGCATAAGACATTTTATCCCATTCATAATCATGTGAGTCTGAGATATTGTCATCAGATTGATTTATAAATTTAGCAATAGTTATCTAATGTACCCTATTGGCTATTTGTGTATCAAAGTGGGGTAGATCTAGGACATGTGAAATTGTCAACAATTTCTCCTATTTAAGATAATCACTTTGTTGGTGGCTCATAGAAGGTAACTCTTCAAGAGTGTTTGAGCTACTTGCTTCTTCTTCCCTGCTTCTTCCTTCTTCTTGTTCTAAATGTGCTTCTTCATTGTATTTACTTCCTTGTGGATCCTCTAGAGGATTATCCATATCTTCCTCTTCCACTTCTGATTCTTGAACATTTTTTTTGTGACAGCAAGGGAATATGGTGCTCTTAATTGTTCTCTTAAATAGGTAGGTACATACCATTCTCCTCAGTACTCCAAGTTCTCAGTACCTAGATGTAGTGATATTTCATATGTCTACGGTATGAGTTTCACTTCTTCTTAGTCTTCATTACTTTATCTATCAAAGATTGGACCACCCCTTGAGGTAGGGTGTTCTAATTTGTTATTGAAACCCAATCTTGTCTTGTCTTTAGTGTCCCTAAATTCTATATGGATAGACTTAATGAGTCCTTTGCCTTAATCTTCTAAAGGCCCCTTCCCTTTACATCCCACTATTTTGAGAAGATCATAACCTTTTCCATATTTTTTGGGAGATATATCAACATGTTTTACTTCATTTTATCCTTTTCCCCCTTTATAGAGCCATGCCAAGACTGCTTTGTCCTCCTTTTCTTCCTCTTGAGAGGTTGTGGCTCTAACCATACCAGTTGGCTCATGAATAAATTTTTATTTTGATGTAGAATGTGCAAATGATGGGGAGGGTCTCCCATATGATCTTGGAGATACGGGAATGTTAGCCAGTGATGGCGTTGTATCCAATTTGTATTCCCCCTATGCTAGTTTCTTCAAGTTTTAACATTTTTCCAAAGATTCTCATCACCATGTCTTTGGAGGTTTATGCTGGGAACTCTTTTGGAACTTCCTTATTGTGAGGTACCATACAATCTTCCTTGATTTTGTTACAAGTGTACCTTGAATCTGCAGGAATTGTTACTTCTACCCCATTGTGTGGGAATTTGATACATTGGTGGTAAGTAGATGGCACCGCTTGCATTTCATGTATCTAGGGTCTCCATAGTAATATGTTATAGGCCAATGGTAGATAAAGAACTTGACAAATCACATCTTGTTCTATTGGTCCTATTCTTATTGGTAAAATAACTAGTCCCATGGATGACCTTTCCTCCTCATCATAGGCCTTGATGGTTATCTTACTCCTTGAATCAATTGTGTGTTCTGAAAGTCCCAATGCTTTGACCAGGTTGAGAGTGCATATATTCAAACCCGCACCTCCATCTATTAATACACATTTTACATGGTGTTTTTGGATCAAAACTTTAATGTGTAGGGGCTGATTATGGGGATGAGTTAAAGATTTATCATCCTCTTATGAAAAAGAGAGGTAATATGGAGCTGATATGTGATTAACCAATGCTTGGAATTTGCCTACATCTATATCCCTTGGACTATTTGTTGTATGTAGGGCTTGTCATTAGAAAGTGTGATTTCTCTTTTTTTGACCATAACCTCTTCAACATGAATAGTGTTCTTAATCATTTTGTCAAAACTGAGAGAATCTTGTATTTGTAGGAAATAGTTCATTTCAAGTATTAAGTTATTTATGAAGATCTCCATCTTTTCTAATTTAGGTATTGGTCGAGAGTACCTTACAAATATCTTCCTCCATCATTATAAGAAGTGTGTGAAGGATTCACCTATTCGTTGTTTGGTATTCAAAATATTCATCATGGTAACATTGTGTTGTATGTTATAGGAGTAATGTTGGATGAATTTATGAATCAATTATTCAAATTTTTGAACACTAGGAGTGAGTTTGGAAAACCATTCCATGGATTGTCCTCCTAAACTTGCCAAAAATAGTCTCATCAAGAACATTGGTTTGTGCATAAATTCGATACTCAATGCACAAAATTCTTTCACATGATTGTGAGGATCCATTTCTACCATGTACTTGTCATAATTTGGTCTTGCTATATTTGGTGGAAGAGGCACCATTTTTATGTTCTTATTAAATGGAGTGGACATATGTGTTCTAATGAGTATTTATTTGTGGGTTTATTCTCCTCTTGTTTAAGCGTTGTGAGCTCCATTTGCATTTGATAAAATTGTTTAGAGATAATTGATATGGGTGTTTGTACATCTTTAGCTTTCAATTGTTCGACATCATAATATTTAGGAAGTTTAACTCCAAGAGAAGCTAGGTGAAGAAAATATTTTTCTTTGTCTTCTTCAATGATTTTCTCCAAGGTCTTTTGAAACTTCTGACTTTGTTTGAGTTTATTGTATTCTTCTTCTGATATCTCTTCCACACTATCCAAGTCAAAGAAAGGAAGATCACAATTTATTTCTTCTTGACTTTCTCTTTCATCTTGGTTGTCATCTTGGTCATATTCATCAAAGGTAGCACTCCATTCTCGATTAGGTACATCAATGTCGAGTGAGTCTTGATCAAAGAGAGGGTTTGTTCAGGATGTCTCTCCTTGTTGAGATTTGAGCAATCTTAGAGGTATTTCTGAATCACCAGTGAGATATTGTTTGCTTCTTGTGTTAACCATGAAAGCAAGATATCAATCTCATGAAAAAAATTCCAATAGTGCCAAAAGTATTTCTGAATTGGCCAAATGCGTCTGTCCAAGTTTTGGTGAAAGTGAGTTTGGTGTTTTAAAGTGATTGATTCCAACGTCAAAGGGTTAGAATTCCTTGATAGTGATATGAGAATTAATAATATTTGTTTAGTAAAGTGACAACACAATTTGGGATCAATTGCGATAATCCTAAAGAACATGCAAGGTAAAATTTCAATTTGATTGAGAAACAACGTCAGGTGGACCAACAGGTTTTGACTAACAAGAAAAAGGATACCTAAAACTACAAAGTTTATGATTCTAACACATGTACTAGTGTTCTCTTTCCTAGATGCGACTGGCGGGATGCGATCCTGAATTTCCTGGATGCAACCTTGTTCTTCCTAAATGCGATCATGTTTGTTGGATGTGAGACAAGATTTAACAGATGCAATTTTTTTCAAAGGATGTGAATCTATTTTTACCAGATGCAATCCAGGATCCCTAATGCGACCTTCTGATGGAATTTTTAAGTTTTCCACTTTATTTGGAAAGTTGTGAAAATTTCTTCGATTCCAGGGTCTGTCTGACAAATTCCAGAGTGTCTGAGGTAGTGTAAATGTTTGTGACTGTCAAAATATTGATTTGTTTGATGTGATTTATCTTTTTATTGCAATTTTGACACATCTATCATATTTATTTAAGAACCAAACACACCTATTCCTATACCAATGGCGTAGCATGAAAATCTTTGCTCGTAGATTCAACAACACACTCAAATTCTAATCAGAATACGACCATCACCAAGCACGTAATGGTTCCAGTCATGATGCCATATTATCCGACTCTAAACACAAGTGAGGGAACAAAATGATGAGTATCTTGGTGAGGTTACTATCCTCCTTGCATAATGATTATCACATTTCAGGGGCTAATCAGGTGGTCACTACCATAAAGTGTCTAATTCAGGCATCCATTCATAACTGTCCCCCATAGAATTGCACAAGGAAAAATTAAGGCATATAACCCTATGAGTACCTAGATGAGTGTAGTCTCATAAGAAAGATTCAAGCAGCTTCGGTCTACACAACATCCAATCATGTCCAAGGAATGATAGTTAAAATTCCCAGGACAAACTGATTACATCTTCCTCGATTTTAACCTCAATGAAGCATTTTGATTATAGTGAGATGGAAGGGATGGCGTTCAGTTGTCCTCATTTGGGTCATTCTAGGGAGATTTTTCCCTTAACTGACAGGCCCTCTAAAGTTCAAAGCAGTAAAGAGGGTTAATGACTTAGGAGTCTAGATTTATGACTCTTCACGAGGAAGAAGAGCATACTCTCCTATCCATGTTGTTTTCTCCTATCAAGCACGCTGTTAGCACTTGCAAAATTTTTGCTAATTTTCCATGTCTGTGCAATTGTTCTTATGATCTATGGTTTGAAACTTTAAGTCTTTGTGAGAAAATTTTCTTTAATTGATGAAAAAATCTAGCTATGTCTTGCAAAGTCTTAAACCCTAGTTTTAAATTTATAGCCGTTGAGAAAAAAAGCCTAAAATCTTCATGGACTTGTTATAATTTTGAGTTACCTTTTTATGAGCCACTTAAGTTTGCACTTTTTCATGTGCTTGGTCAAAGAATATTCCCTTTTATTGGTCTTTTCCTTGTCGTGTGATCTCAGAACAAAATGAAATATGCTCTTTCTATCTTGAGATTAATCGTTCATCGTTGATCTTATTTCTAATCTTGTGGTGTGCATGTAATCTCTGAATAAACTCAGACTTAAGACTTTTATTTGGCGACATCAATACTTATTTGGTCACATGATCTCGAGATTGAGCCAAGGTTAAAGGAAAGGTTACTTTTTCTCTTTGGTCGCGTGATCTCTTAATGCACCCAAGGTCAAGTCAAATGTATCAAGATATCACGCGGGCCGTCGATCTTGTTCTGTCAGTGTTCTCATCGTGTGGTCTACAGTTAATCTCAAGATAAAATCTAAGCTCAAGAAATGATTTAGCAATTTAGAGACTCAGTTTATCTCTGAATCTCATGATAGACCCGAGTTAAGATCAAGCTTGGTTGAGTTCATTCAGCGATTCAACGCAGGTCATTAATCTAGATAGAGATGTGTGGTTGGTGTGTGATAGATAGATAAAGATGAAGTCAGCTCAAACATTCAGAGATTCAACGCAGGCCGTAGATCTTTTTTAAATCATGTGGTTCACGTTAAGTCACGAGATAAAGTCCAAGTTAGCTCTTTCTTTGGGAGATTCAACGCAGGCCATTGATCTTGTTAAGTACTTGATTTCATCATGTGGTCTGCGCCAAGTCTCAAAATAAACTCTGAGGTTAAAAAATGTTCTCACGACTTAGAGATTACATAGTTGCGCAATCTCTAGATAAACTTGGGGTTAATTCAAGGCTAGTTAACTTTATTCAGCGACTCAGAATCAAGATTTGACCCGAGTTAAGGTTAACTTTCCAGGGTTATGAATTTATCTTTAGTTGGGAAATACCTAGATAAGATCCTGGGTCAAGCTAAGCCAAGATGGATTATCCAAGATCAAATCTGAACTATCCATGTAATTTTGATCTTAAGGCTTGCGCGTGATCTCAGAAAGAAATGGTCAAGTACGTGAACATTCAAATATTTAGCGCGAGCCATAGATAAAGATCATGATCAAGGGTTGTCACATAACCTCTAGATGATTTGAGAAAGTAAAAAAGGATTCAGTGATCAAGAAAAGACCGTCAATGCTAATTTGATCTAGTGAGTGGCGCGTAATCTCTGAATTTAACTCAAGTTAACAAGAGTATTCAGCAATCTAGAGACTTAGTTGTCGCGTGATCTCTGAATGGACCCAGGTTTAAGCATGGTTAAATTATGAGCCAAGTTGAGTTGAATGGATATGATCAAGACCATTGTTTAAAGAGAAGATCTAAGGTTTGCGTGTAATATCTAGATTTAACCTACGGTAAGGTTAACTTTCAGAGATTATGAGTTTCTTTCAGCCGCGTGATCTCCAGATGAACCCAAGTCAAGATAAAGTTAAAGTGAAGTTTCCAAGGATCAGATCTGAACCATAGATGCTATGTGAATCTGAGGGCTTGCGCTAGCTCTCTAGATAAACTCTGAGGTTAAGAAAAGTTCTCATGACTTGGCGATTCTCTTTAGTTGCGCAATCTCAGAATGAACTAATGTTATGATCAAGTCAAGTAAAGTTAAAAATGGGCCAACCAAGATCAAATATGAGTCATTGATGCAGAGAAGATCTTGTGGCATGCACGTAGTATCGTAATGTTTTGATGATGTCATGAAAAGTCTTGAGATTCAGTGCAGGTCATTGATCTTTCTAATTACTTGCCTTAATCTTGTGGCATGTGCTTAATCTTGGAATATTACCAGAGCTAAGGGATATGTTCAGTGACCTGGAGATAAGAGGAAATTGGCTGACTAGAGTTCAAGGCTAGTTCAAGGCAGGTTAAGGGCCAAAGTCAGAGATAAATTAAAGATCAGACAAGTTTAGTTTGATCGTATGGTTGGCGTGAAGCCTTAAAGATAAAGTGCTCAATATCTAATGATCAAGGCATTGTGCCAAGCTGCCACCTATCCAAGGAGGTCATTGGAGAGTCTAGGTAACATGAAAAGAGATCTACAACTGAGTTTAAAAAAAGAAAAAGTCTTGATCTTGATTGTTGATACTAAAGCCCACGCCGCCTGTTACCATTTAACCGCTTTTCAAATATTTAAATCTTTTGGATCATGCCTTATTATAGAGTACTAATTAACATAATTTGATCTTTGTAGTTTTTCTTGTACACTTGTTGGATGCTGAGAGAATGAATGTTGGGCGGCCTTCAATGCACTTGAACAGAGAATGTTATTTTTAGGCCCTATATAATTTATTAATCAAGTTTTAACCCTGTCTCTGCTCTTTCCCATTAATGACTGGTCTTTTCCAGAATTGTAGAGGTCGAGATCATATTTTATTCTTGAACAACTGAGATTTTGATATTTTGTAGACCTGAAGACCCAAGACTTTACCATGGTATTTAATGCAGACAAGACATTCTATTCTTAATCCTTCTACAGGGTTTGTTCTCCAAGGTTGGATGGCGGCTGAATCAAATCGGATTACACAGGAAGAATTTAAGATTGAGCCCATCTTGTTGATGACATAATTTTTTATTATTGAAATGCATTATTTATTTTTGGCAAGTATTAGATTAGGTTTTAGCCATAATCCTAAATGATCCAAAGCTTGTTACAGTTTTTGGCTTATAAAAGGACTTCCAAGATCATTTAGTGGTAGCGAGGAAAAATTTGGGCAAGTAGCATAAGGCATAAACCTTTTACTATTTTCCAGTGAGTGTAGCAGATGTATATCTAGAGAGTATTATCATAGACGCAAAAATTTGCAATTCTTTTGCATTTATTGAAGTGGTATATGATTTGAAACATTTTGGAATTGAAACCGGTCTCTTTGTACTTAATACAACAATTCTGAGTCAAGTCTCTTCTTTTTGCTTACCTCTCGAGTTTTGAATCTTTTGGTTCACTACATAAGATTTCTTTATGTATATGTTTTAGTCCATAGTTTTGAACAAGGATCAAATTAAAATCAACTTTGGATAAGACATATACTCTTTTGGGTTTGTCTACATAAGGATTATTAAGAAGTGTTTGGTTTGGAGTTATCTGTATTTATGGTTTTGAGTCCTCGACAATAGTTAGTTTCTCTGTCTTGTATCTGAACCAGAAACATTTCCCAATGGATAAAGAACTGATTAGTCATTATTATCTTCTGCTTTGATACATATCTAAATAAGTTTAACTATACTCTGCCCTATCAAAACATAAAAACCATTTTTAGTCCTTTTAAAGTTTTGAGGTTGTTGGTTGTTTTCCTGCATGGTAGAGAATAATCACTAAATGAGTGGTTGTCATGTCATACTATCTTTCCATTTATCTATTGTTAAAATCTAGAAGTTATAAGGAGTGTAAAAGAGTTAAATACCAATCTAGATTAGGTGCACCCACCTTGGTTTTGCAGAGCCAAAAGAGTAGATGAAAGTCTTGTCCTATAGTTGGTCCAGTTACCTTGCAGAGCTCTCATACTTGGAATTAACCATTCCTAATATTAGTCTTAGGGTATATTGGTTGCTTTTACAATGTAGCAATTTTAAACAACAAAATGGTGACTCTGCTAGCGAGTTGAATTTTAGAAGAACAGAGTTAGTCTTGTTTATCCATATTGTAGTATTCATATTAGGTTGTGCTGTATTTTCCCAACTTGTTTTGGGTGGTGACTCAAAGAAATCTCTGCAATCAGTGTTGAGTAATATTTATCGTTTTATATACATTTTCTCAATATGAATACCAGTTCTAGAGTAAGAGAGCATCTTTAAGTTAAGTTGGAAGGTGTAATTTCAACCACTTCTAGGGCTGGTCAGCCTAGGAGAGGAAAGAAGAACAAAGACAGTCCACCCCCAAGAAGACAAGAGAATGACACTAAAAGAGAAGATTCAATCCAATACAATCATGAAGGAAATACATTAGAATATGAAGAGGATCCAGACTTGGGATTGGATACATATGGAGATAACAGTTCTCCTAGTGAAAGAGAGGAGGAGGAGTCTGATACCACTATCTTAGATGCTGGAGATTCCTCTGAAGATGAAGATGAATATAATAGATTCCTTTAAGAGTAGTGGGTTATCAGAAGACAAATTTAGAAAGAGATGAAAAGGAAGAAAAAACAAAAGCAATGGCTGAAACAACAAGCAATAAAACATGCTGAAAAAACTAAGAAAGATGAAGAGAAACCTGTCACTCACCAAAGTATTGATTCTCAAAGTTCCAAAGATAAAGGAAAGAAGAAGGTCATAGGAAGTGAAATAGATGAACCTAAGAATCACAAATTTCCAATAGATCAAATGTCTAAATTGGAAATTGACCTTGAGAGATCCAAAAGGGAGAAGGAAACCATGGCCAAAATGCTAGACAAAGCATAAGCAAATGCTGCTACTTTAGAGATGAAGAAGAAGATTGATTTCCTCATGCAATCTTCTGGGATTTCCCATGCCGGTGCTAAAAATACTACAACATCAAATTCCAAAGCTTCTACCTTCCAAGATGATGATAGATTCCAAAGGAGACCACTTCATGCAAAAAGGTACAATAAATTTTCTTTCATTGGTATTCCTGGTTATCTCAATGCTGTCCCAAATGAGATTGGGGATAAACTTCCTAAATTTTCAGGAAATAATGTTATTACTTGTGAAGTACATTTAAGAATTTTTTTTGATATCATGGATGACCTTAACATCATACATGAAGATGTCTTGATGAAACTAATTATTCAGTCTCTAGTTGAATATGCTAGGGAATGGTTTAGAGGGTTATCTCATGGTTCTGTGGGGTCTATGGATGAACTGATAGATTTATTTAAGGATCAATATGGTGATAAGACAAATGTGAGATTCTTGTTGAATGAATTTAACAATATAAAGAAAATTCAAATGAGGAAGTTGCTGAATTCAATACAAGATTCCAAAGAGATATGCATAGAATTTTTCAGAAAATAAGACTTGATGAAAACGTATGTCTTGTTACTTATTTAAATGCTTTTGATCAAAACATAGGATTTCATCTCAGAGATAAGAATCCTAGAAGCCTTAGTGAAGCCTACAAGGCAACTGTTAATATATAAATGAATAGGAGATTATCAGGGAAAATGGGTAAAAGGGATGATGGGAAGTTTAGTAGAAGCAATAAAAAAGAACCAGAATATGAATATTATAAAGTTCCACATAATAGTAGGTCATCCCATAACAGTTATAATCCCCAAAATACGATGCAAAACCACCCATATGGTACCCAATACAAAGATGGGAAACCTATTGTCTCACAAAGAAAGGACAAGCTTGATAATAGGACTCTTGATCCTTTGCATAAAAATTATGTCAATATGTGCAATGATGATTATTGGTGTGAAGCTTATGAAACCCCACATAATCCTGATTTTTGTACTGTTGCTCTAGATATATGTGCAAATGAGGAACAAAGAAATGAGGAAGGTGACTTGTGTGATTATAGTGCTTGTGCTATGACTGATTCTCATTCATGTCCTGATGTAGATTTTGATAATAAAATTGAGAACCTTGATATGTATGGTTCACAAGGTAGAGTAGAAGTATATCATCAACAAGTTTTGTCTAATAGTGAAGAAGAAAAAGTTGATAATATAAGATGTTATGCTCAAAATAGTGAGGAGTCTACAATAGTGAGAAGACCTTCTGATGAGGAAAGAGAGAATTAGAGTTGATCTGGTTACTAAAGCAACAAATCATTATAACTTGAGGAATAGAGTAGTTGGTGATGCAGGTAGCAAACCAGTTGGCATTTTTATCAAAGAAAACAAATCAAACACCAAGAAAACACAAAAGAAGGAAAGATCTGTTGAGAATGTAAGTAAGGTAAAAGTTAAAAGTGTAAACAAATCAAGTGGTCTAAACATTGCATACAAGGTGAAGGTTAAAACACCATAAATAATTTTTTTTCCTCCTAAAATGGACAATAAGAAATCAAAGGAGAAAGAGCCAACCCTGACTATTCAGGTTGAGGATGGTAATCTTAGTCTTGAAAAGAAACAACCCTCTGATAAAAATATACCCCTGTTGATATGGGGCAAGTATTGTCACAAATGACTGTTAAAGTTCCATTTTTAGAAATAATGAGAATTAAGGAGCATAAAGAGAAGGTCCTCACAATGCTAGATGGTGTTTCTTCAATAAGATTCCAAAAACAAGAAGGTGTTGAAAAGATGAAAAATGTACAAGATAAGTCAGACAACAAGGGAAAAGAGTCTGAAGGAATGATTTCAGAAATCCCTCAAATTTATTTGAATACAAATAATGTAAACAATACCTCAGGAATCATTGATCTATTTTTCTTAACTTTGGTTATTAATGGTAAGATGCTAAAAGGTTGTATGATAGACTCTGGAGCATCTAACACTGTTATGCCTGTAGAGAAAATGAAGTAAATGGGATTACAAGTTGACACTCCTCATGGAAGATGTTAGGCAATGAAATCCATAGAAATCCATATCATTGGTAATTTTAAGGCTTTGCCTTATAGGTTAGCAATATGTCCTGACAAAATGCTAACAATGAGTGTGTAGGTTGTTGATATTCCACCTCATTATGGCATGTTGCTATCAAGAAAATGGAGTGCTTCAATGGGTGGAAGTATCCAATGTGATTTGTATTTTCCTACTTTCAATATTACTGGTGATTATGTCAAGGTGTCCCGGGAAAGTAGGACCCCTCATATGATTGAAGTAAATGAAGATTCTGACATGATTTGTTTTGTTGATACTGATATTGGATCTTTTCAAATTCAAGATACTAGGGTTGAAGAAAGAACTCAACCTATGTTGTTGTCTAGTGATAATAACAATTTTGTGGACTAGTGTGATTTGTGGACCATGTACTTTGATGGAGAAAGTTCTAAGGAAGGAGTTGGTGCAGGAATCATATTGATAGCTCCTAGTGGTAAGACCTGCAAGTTTTCTTTTACATTATTGTTTACATGCACAAATATTGTTGCAGAGTATGAGGATTTGTTAATAGGTCTAAGAATAGCCTCAAAACAAAAGATAAGAAGTCTCAAGGTAATTGGAGACTCATAATTGATTATATCTCAGATTAGGTCGAAATATGTTTCAAAGAATTAGAGACTTAAGCAGTATAGGAATGTTGTTTGGGATGAATTGGAAAACTTTGATGCATTTGGTATTGATTGGGTAGATAGAAGTCAAAATAAAATGGCAGAATTATTAGCTAACATTTCTTTAAGACCTGAAGATATTACATTTGCAGGAATTTCTAAAATAGAGACTCAATCTAGGCCTTTAATACCAGACAATGTTGAGAATTAGCAAGTCTTTGAAGATGACCTATATATTCTGAGATTTTTGAATTGTGAAGCAAAATTTTTAAACAAAGAAATGGATTTCAGTGGATGTGTTGAAACCTTGGATAATAAGGATACTATTTTTGGTAAAGAGGCACTTCAATTGAAATCAAACAGAGTTCCCAATGGGCTAGTTATTCTTGAGAAGGATTTTGATAATAAAGACAAGTGTTTTTCTGCAAATAAGGAAAGAAAACTTGAAGATTTGGAAGAAGTAAACATAGGAACAATTGAGAGCCCTAAGAATGTGTATATTGGTAAAATGTTGTCTTCTAAATTTAGTAATTTATTACTTGATCTTCTTAGAAAGTATAGACATGTTTTTGCATGGTCTTATGATGATTTGAAAGCCTATAGAGAAGATTTGTTTCAACATGAGATTCCTTTAACGGGGGGGTACTAAGCCTTTTAGAAAAAAATTGAGACCTATCAATCCTACCCTAGCACCCAAGATGCAAGAAGAATTAAAAAAGATGAAAGATGCAGGGATTATTAACACTATCAGACATTATACATGGGTATCCAATTTGGTACCAGTGAGAAAGAAAAATGGTGATATAAGACTTTGTGTAGATTTTAGAAATCTGAATGTCAATTCATTGAAGGATAATTATGGTTTTCCAAATAAGGAAGCCATGTTACAAAGAGTTACTGGGTCTGAATTAATGTTTATGATGGATGGGTTCTCAGGGTATAACCAAGTCATGGTTAAGGAGTTTGAACAATTCAAGACTGCATTCACCACACCATGGGTACTTATATCTATGTGAGAATGCCTTTTGGCTTAACAAATGCTGGGGAAACTTTTCAGAGGGCCATGGATGTAGCATTTGAATAATTCATAAATAAATTTTTAGTTATTTATCAAGATGATTTAACAACTTATTCAACAAAATAAGATCAACACTGTGATCATCTTGAGAAGATTTTTGTTAGAGATTTGGAATTTGGGGTCTCTTTCAATCCAAAGAAGTGTGCTTTTGGAGTCACAGAGGGAAAAATCCTAGGACATATTGTATCTAAAGATGGAGTAAGAAATGACCCTGAAAGGGTTGCTACAATTGATAAAATCCTTCAGCCAAAGAATGTCAAGGGCATTCAATCCTTCTTTGGACAAGTGAACTTTCTAAGGAGATTTGTTATAGATTTTGCAGAAGTTAGTCTCCCTATTTCAAAGATGATGAAGAAAGGAGCCAAGGTGGAATGGGGTGAAGAAGCATCTAAAGAATTCTTAGGTATTAAACAAGATATTAAAGATGCTCCTATTTTAAGAACACCTAATTATGAAAAGCCTTTGTAGATTCTCTCCTTCGCTTCATATAATACCGTTGCTACAATATTATAGCAAAAGAAAAAAGAGGGATTTGAATAGCTCGTATATTTTTTAGTAAGTCTTTACAAGAAGTAGAATTAAAGTATGATATTATGGAAAAAAAGTATATGCTTTGGTTAAAGTTGTCAAAGCTTTTAGATGCTATTTGGTAGGAGAAACTATTGTTGCTTATGTGCCAAGTGTTGTTGTGAAAGACATTCTAGTTCAATAGGAAGTTTCAAGAAGGAGGTGCAGATGGATAAATAAAATCCAAGAGTTCAATATTGATATTCAAATCACAAAATTGGTCAGAGGCCTAGGACTTGCAAAATTTATGGCTCAAAGTAATTTAGATGCAAATCAAGTAAATATTTTAGAAAAAGAGAAGAGGCTTTATATTTGTGATATGGATTGTTGTGAATGGTATAAGGACATCATTGTATATTTACAAAAAAAAAATATTGCCTCCTGAAATGGATGAAAATAGAAAGAGAACAGTCAAGCTGCATGCCATTAAGTATGCAATAATACAAGGTTAGTTATGGTGGAGGAGCAATGAAGGAGTGTTGCTCAAATGTGCGGAATATGATAAATCCAAGAACTTGTTGGAACAAATGCATAATGGTGCATGCAGAGGTCATTATGTGGCTAAGACTACTGCACATAAAATTATGAGGTCTGGTTTTTGGTGGCCTACTATCTTCAAGAATGCCCATAGCTATGTCAAGAAATGTGATGCTTGCCATAGATTTGTAGGTAAGATTAATTTTAGTGGGAATTTACCTTTGAGGCCTATTGTAGTTGATGCACCTTTTCAAAAGTGGGGAATTGATTTTGTTCGAGAGATTCAAAACAAATCTGGTGGAGGTCATTCATGGATTTTGGTAGCAACTGATTACTTTACTAAGTGGGTTGAAGCAATTCCCACCAGAAAGGCTACTAGTAAAGTTGTCATTGATTTTATGTTGCAAAATATTCTCACTAGGTTTGGTTGTCCTGAAACTATTGTGGTAGATAATGCTATGTGTTTCAGATCTGTAGAGTTTAGTGAATTTTTCCAACAATATGGAGTCCAAATTTCTTAGTCTTCCACATATCACCCATAGGGAAATGGACAAGTTGAGTCCAGTAATAAAATCCTTATCAAGATTTTGAAAAGAATATTGGATAAGAACAAAAGGGCAGGGGATTAAAAGTTTCAACAAGCCTTGTGGGTTGACAAAGTAACAGTGAAGAAATCCATTGGTTGTGCGCCCTTTGATTTAGTTTATGGCATACATGCTAGGTTGCCACATAATAATTTATTGCAAATGAACAAGTTTATCTATAAATATAATGTTGAATTAGATGATGAAATGAAGATAAGAATGGATGATTTGATACATTTGGATGAGTCAAGAAGGGAGGCACATGACAAAAATGTTAGGTTGCAGCTTCAATATAAGGATCTGTATGAAAAATGACCATTTCAAGAAGTTTTGAAGCTAATGATTTGGTCTTAATGTGGAATACCAGATTGGAGGATAAAGGAAAACATGGGAAGTTTGATCCTATCTGGTTAGGACCATATATCATTGATAGTAAGTGGGGCTCTAATTCTTATATCTTGAAGGATTTAACTGGAAAATTTCAGGAATTGCCTATTCATAGACAGTTCCTGAAGTTCTATTTCTCTTGATGTCTCTTTTTGAATCCATAAATAGTCAGATGTAAATAAATGTTGTGCACATATTCCTTGTTTTTTTTCTGATGTAGGTTAGTTTCTTTTCCTGTAGGTGGTTTTCTCAACTCAAAAATTCTGGAATCTTGTCATGCCTGCAAGAGACATGCATCCCCAACTAGAGCCGCTGTTAGCACTTGCAAATTTTTTGTTAATTTTCCATGTCCATGCAATTGTTCCTATGATCTATGGTTTGAAACTTTAAGCCTCTATGAGAAAAATTGCTTTAATTGATGAAAAAATCCAACTATGTCTTGCAAATTCTTAAATCCTAGTTTCAAATTTATAGCCGTCGAGCAAAAAAGCCTAAAAACTTCATGGACTTGTTATAATTTTGAGTTACCTTTTTATGAGCCACTTAATTTTGCATTTTGTCATATGTTTGGTTGAAGAATATTCCCTTTTATTGGTCTTTGCCTTTTCACGTGATCTTGGAACAAAATGGAATATATGCTCTTTCTATCTTGAGATTAAACGTGCATTGTTGATCTTGTTTCTAATCTTGTGCTGTGTATGTAATCTCTGAATAAACTCATAGTTAAGACTTTTATCTGGCGACCTTGAGAATTAGTTGGTCGTGTGATCTCCAGATTGACCCAAGGTTAAAGGAAAGGTTACTTTTTCTCTTTGGTCACGTGATCTTTGAATGCACTCTAGATTAAGTCAAATGTCTCAATATATCATGTAGGCCATTGATCTTATTATATCAGTGTTCTCATCATGTGGTCTACGCTTAATCTCAAGATAAAATCCAGGGTCAAGAAATGATTAAGCAATTCAAAGACTCATTTTATCTCCAAATCTCATGATAGACGCAAGTTAAGATCAATCTTGGTTGAGTTCATTCAGCGATTCAGAGTAGGTCATCAATCTGGATAGAGATGTGTGGTTGGCGCGTGATCCCTAGATAAAGATGAAGTTATCTCAAACATTTGGAGATTCAGTGTAGGCCATTTGTCTTTTCTGAATTGTGTGGTTCATGTTAAGTCGCGAGATAAAGTCCAACTTAGCTCTTTCTTTGGGAGATTCAGCATAGGTCGTTAATCTTGTTAAGCAATTACTTTCATCATGTGGTCTACACCAAGTCTCAAAATAAACTCTGAGGTTAAAAAAATGTTCTTGCGACTTAGAGATTACATAGTTGTGCAATCTCTAGATAAACTTGGGGTTAAGGCAAGGCTAGTTAAGTTTATTCAGAAACTCAGAATCTATATTTTGACCCGAGTTAAGGTTAACTTGCCAAGGTTATGAATTTTTCTTTAGTCGCACAATCTCCAGATAAGAGCCTGGGTTAATTTAAGCCAAGATGGATTATCCAAGATCAAATCTGAACCATCCATGTAATTTCTATCTTAAGGCTGACGCGTGATCTTAGAAAGAAATGGTCAAGTACGTGAACATTCAAATATTTAGCATGAGCCGTAGATCAAGATCATGATCAAGTGTTGTCACATAATCTCCAAATGATTTGAGAAAGTACATAATGATTCAGCGATCAAGCGCAAACCATTGATGCTAATTTTATCTAGCGACTGGCATGTAATCTCTAAATTTATCTCAAGTCAAGAAGAGTATTCAATGATCTGGAGACTCAGTTGTCGCATGATCTCCGAATGAACCTAGGTTCAAGCATGGTTAATTTTTGAGCCAAGTTGAGTTGCAAGAATATGATCTGGACCATTGATTAAAGAGAATATCTAAGAGTTGCACGTAATCTTTAGATTTAACCTAGGGTAGGGTTAACTTTCAAAGATTATGAGTTTATTTCAGTCATATGATCTCTAGATGAACCTGAGTCAAGATAAAGTTAAAGTGAAGTTGCCAAGGATCAGATCTAAACCATATATGCTATGTAAATCTAAGGGCTTGTGCTAGATCTCTAGATAAACTCCGAGGTTAAGAAAAGTTCTCGCGACTTGGTGATTCTCTTTAGTCATGTAATATCAGAATGAACTAAGGTTATGATCAAGTCAAGTAAAGTTAAAAATGGGCCAACCAAGATCAAATCTGAGTTGTTGATGTAGTGAAGATCTTATGGTATGTGTGTAATCTTATAATGTTTTGATGATGTCATGAAAAGTCTTGACATTCAACGTAGGTCATTGATCTTGCTAAGTACTTGCCTTAATCTTATGGCATGAGCTTAACCTCAGAATATTAACAGAGTTAAGGGATCTATTTAGCAACTTGGAGATAAGAGGAAATTGGCTGACCAAAGTTCAAGGCTAGTTCAAGGAAGGTTAAGGGCCGAAGTCAGAGATAAAGTAAAGATTAGACAAGTTCAGTTTGATTGTATGGTTGGTGTGAAGCCTTAAAGATAAAGTTATTGATATCTAATGATCAAGGCATTGCGCCAAGCTTCCACTTGTCTAAGGAGGTTGTTGGAGAGCCCAGGTAACCTGAAAAGAGATCTATGACTGCGTTTTAAAAAAGAAAAAAAGTATTGATCTTGATCGTTGATACTAAAGCGCACGCCACCTATGACCATTTAACCACTTTTCAAATATTTAAATCTTTTGGATCATGTCTTATTATAGAGAATTAATTAACAAAATTTGATCTTTGTGGTTTTTATTGTACAACTGTTGGATGCTGAGAGAATGAATGTTGGGCGGCCTTGAATGCACTTGAACAAAGAATTTTATTTTTAAGCCCTGGATAGTTTATTAATTAATTTTTATCCCTGTCTCTACTCTTTCCCATTAACGAATGATCTTTTCCAGAATTGTAGAGGCCGAGATCAGATTTTATTCTTGAACGGATGAGCTTTTGATATTTTGTAGACCTGAAGAGCCAAGACTTTACCAGGGTATTTAATATAGACAAGACATTCCACTCTTATTGCTTCTGCAAGGTTTTTTCTCCAAGGTTGGATGGCGGCTAAATCAAATCAAATTACACAAGAAGAATTTAAGATTGAGCCCAACTTGTTGATGGCAGAATTATTTATTATTGAAATACATTATTTATTTCTGTCAAGTATTAGATTAGGTTTTAGCCCTAACCCTAAATGATTCGAAGCTTGTTGTAGTCCTTGGCTTATAAAAGGACTTCCTAGATCATTTAGTGGTAGTGGGGAAAAATTTGGGCAAGTAGCATAAGGCATAATCCTTTTACTATTTTCTAGTGAGTGTAGCAGATGTATATCTAGAGAGTATTATCATAGAAGTAGAAAGTTGCAAGTCTTTTGCATTTATTGAAGTGGTATATGATTTGAAACATTTTGGAATTGAAACTGGTCTATTTGTACTTAATACATTAATTCTAATTCAAGTCTCTCCTTTTTTCTTGCTTCTTGAGTTTTGAATCTTCTGGTTCACTACATAAGATTTCTTTATGTATATGTTTTAGTCTATTGTTTTGATCAAGGATCAAATTAAAATATTCTTTGGATAAGAGATATACTCTTTGGGTTTGTCTACATAAGGATTATTAAGAAGTGTTTGGTCTGGAGTTATCTATATTTATGGTTTTGAGTGATTGATAATAGTTAGTTTCTCGGTCCTTTATCTGAACTAGAATCATTCCCCAATGGATAAAGAACTGATCAGTAATTAGTATCTTCTACTTTGATAAATATCTGAATAGGTTTAGCTATACTCTTCCCTATCAAAACATCAAAACCATTTTTTAGTCCTTTTAAATTTTTGTGGTTGTTGGTTGTGGTCCTACATGGTAGAGAATAGTCACAAAATGAGTGGTTGTCATTTCATACTATCTTGTCATTTATCTGTTGTTAAAATCCAGAAGTTCTAAGGAGTTGAAAAGAGTTATATACCAATTTGGATTAGGTTCACCTGCCTTGGTTTTGCAGAGCCAAGAGAGTAGAGGACAGTCTTTTCCTATAGTTGGTCGAGTTACCTTGCAAAGCTCTCATACTTGGAATTAACCATTCCTAATATTAGTCTTAGGGTATATTGGTTGCTTTTACAACATAACAGTTTTAAACACCAACACATGCAAGAAAAATTTATTTCCCTTGAATTATGAAATTCAATCACTTAATCCTCCATCTTGAGTTTATGATTTTCAACTTGGGAAAAGAACATAATCCTCTAGTTGGATTAAGAACTAAATTTGAATTCACAATTTAGGTTCCTAGAAAAGAATTTAACCAAACACTTTTAGCAATTGAGTTCATTTTCTCAATTTATTTTCAAAACTCAACTTGATGTTTGAGGTTCTGATTTTCCATGAAAGAAAAGAGCATACTTCTCTAATCGAATTACAAGTTGGAGAGAAATTGTATTAAGTTCCTAAAATTGAAAAAAACAATGTTTAGTCAAAATTTGTGCAAGGCAACCTACAAAACCACTTGTTAGTAGTTTCATTCCATTTCCTTGACCAAGGAAGTCTTCAACAATGTCCTACAAGAACTCATTAGGCTACTTAAATAATCATATTCATCCAAAA
Organism: Thuja plicata; assembly: GCA_018584345.1. Classification (NCBI taxonomy): domain Eukaryota; kingdom Viridiplantae; phylum Streptophyta; class Pinopsida; order Cupressales; family Cupressaceae; genus Thuja; species Thuja plicata. The sequence continues at coordinate 1,302,228 of MU226410.1, read as the reverse complement.
ACACACAAAGTTAGCTGATTAGTCCAACAAATCAATCAATTATGCAAATGAGCCAACCAAATGCGATTCTAAATTTTACCAAATGCTAGCCTCTTTACCAAATATGACTAAGGAATTACCAGATGTGATTAAGGATACAAAATACAATCCTATTTCCCTAAATGCGATCTTGTTTTTCCTGAAAGAGAGCCTCTCTATATGCGATACACAATTTATAGGATGCGATCCTGAATTCTGCGAATGCGACCTCCTTCACCAAATGTGAATCTACACCAAAAATAGAGTCCAAAAAGTCAGTCAATTAGCTCAAGAATTGTTAACAATGTCAGGCTTGGCCCCACGGTGGGTTTCATAAATGTGTGTGATTATTGTACCTGCAAATTTGCAACACAACACTTCAATATGTCATTATATCAATAGTTAGAAACATTAAATTCAACTACAAAGCATAAGGAAACCAAGGAAATCAACATATTACTTCCTACTTAGAAAGAGTGTGATTTAAACCATTAATTTACCCTCAGATTATGCATTAGATCAATGACAATTCAGTCCTAGAATGAAATATTCAAATGTAGAACTAAGCTAGTTTGTATGCAATTCAAGCTAAAAAACATAGTTCAATGATATATTAAAGCACAAATGCAATGTTCTCTAATTAGCTATGAAATCATGAAATCAAATTGACAACATAAGATTGAAATTAGAATTCTAAAAATTGGGACCCTTTTAGCTCAAAAATCAGTCCTTTTATGGAAGAAAATGAGAAATGGAGGGTTGAGATCAATCCACGAGGAGAGGTGAGGATTGAAACTTAGTTGATCCATGTGAGTGAACTCTCATTGGTTCATGGATTGACTTTCCATGTGCAAGTGATGAGTTGTTATTTTGAGAGTATTTTTACTTCCCTTTTAATTAATTACTTTAGCCAAGGATTTTAATGGGATTGATTTAATTAAATAGGCCAAGGTAATTAATGTGAAGTAGTGATAAAATCACTTTGATTTTAGGAATTATTTTGATTTTGATGAATTATGCCAATAATCAGATAGCTAGATCAACATAATTGAGGGTATGATCACATTTAGGGAAAACAAGGGTCTTTGGTTAGGGTAGACCAATTTAAGGTGGTTACACAACCTACGACATGAGTTAAGTCACTGATTCTGCTAGTCCTTATTTTCATCATCAGGAGGTTGGGACATCAGAGTCAATACAAGCCTTACTGGTGCCACTGCAACCATAAGAATATGAATATGAATTTCATCAGATAATATATGGGAAACTAATGTAAGCATCAAGGTATAAGAACCAGGATGAATTGAACATCATTTCTAGTTAATATCACAAGGATACACTAGTATCAAGGCATTCAAAGCCAAGATAACCATGAGTGTGTTCTTATGTAAACATGCAGATTAATAGGCAAGGAGATAGCTCCAACCTTACCATAGAATGAAAGGAAGTAGGGTTGGGGGATGTGAGGCTTATCCACCTGAATATGGAAGCTCTTACCACATACACCCTACTTGCTTGACATCAAGGATCATTTGAACCATACCAACAAGCAGAAATCAAAGAAAACAATATCAAATTCATTGACAACAGACAACATTCAAGAAAATCTTTCAACAAATGTTCAGTCTGTGTGAGGTGTCTGCGTGGGTGTTGAGAAACATTATTGTTCTTGTGATTTGTTATTGGACCAATTTTTTTTGAGCATTTTATCCAACGTGTGTTGAAAAAAATAGATGTGTCCAAATAGGTAGTGATAAGAAACACTGTTTGATTAAGGTGTTGAAAAACACCAACGATGTGAGTGGAAAATTATCTGGTGACTAGAAGACCAAGATAAATAATGTTGATGAGTAGGAAAAATGATAGGGTATGTTGACATGAGAACTAGGAGATGGCCCTAAAAGACCCTAAGAATCAAGAGGTCGATTGGTTCCAAGCTTAAGATGCCAACTTCACTGTCTGCACAAGGTTAGAACAACGTAAGAAGAAGGTGAGACAATCAAGCTACACATTGATAGATGGAGCGTTGATTATAAGTCACACCTATTTGTCAGGTTTTCACACTTGGAATAATTGCTATTTTTTCTACCAAGGCGCCTGTTTACCAGGTTTTCATCGAGGCACTTTTTTCTCTTTTTAATGTTTTTGGGCTTTTTACTATTTTGATTTTTTTTGTATTTTTTTCTCTTTTTCACTTTTTTGGTTGATCCATCAAGGCACCTGTTTGCCAGGTTTTCACCAGGATGATCATTTTTTAGGATTTTTTCTAAATGTTTTTGGCTTTTTTCTGCTTTTTGCTATTTTTGGTATTTTTTTAGGATCATTTTCTCTGTACATGTATTGCTTAGAATGTCTAGTTGTAGAAGTTCTTCAGGTGGAGCATGTTGATGGGGTCAGTAAAAGTTTTCCCTTCTAGATTTGACTGTTGATTGGCCCTAGAGCCAGAGGTATTGGAAATACAATATTGGGAAATCAAGATACTGAGATGGGGGGGGGGGGGGGAATTAGATCTTGAAATTTAATNTGGGGGGGGGGGGGTGAATTAGATCTTGAAATTTAATCACTTAAAACTAACTGAACCACATTCATACATATATGAAATTAATCTAACAACTATAAGCATCCACAACATGAAATAAATAACTCATGACACAGAATTTGGTAACCTAGAAACCCAAATAGGTAAAATGGGGGTGGGGATGACACCCACAAATTCTTCACTACTGCAACAATAAAGTGTGTCTGTTAGGGCTACAAATTTTTGATTACAATATGCAATCTACCTGGTTAAAGGTCTGCCTGTTTAAGAGCTTTAGATCATTACAATCTACCTTGTGAAAGGATTTCACCTTACATTAAAGTAAGCACTTAGCTAAGAGATTTAGAATGGTTTTCTAGAACCACTATGTTAAGATATTTCACCTGATACACTTGTTAGAATGTCTCAAGATATGATCCTTCAATGTGCACTTTGATACTGATAATAGATCTCCTCTTTGCAATACCTTTTCTGATCTTATAATCTGATATGTCTCTACTTTACTATTCACTGCTCTGTCACTCTACTAGATCTATGCTTCTATCACAAAATAACCCTCTACACATCTCTAATGAATGCACACACACTTCTTCCACCACTTATTAAAATTAGGGTAAGAAGCAATCTTATATGTCTTTATGAATCTGGCAATGAGATCTAGATCAATGATCAAGATCTAATACTTATGCCTCTAAGGCATTTCAATTTTATGATTGGCTTCATCCCACGGATAGGATAAAATAATTAAATGCATAATTAACTCCATAAAGAATATTAAATTCTCACATATGTCAGCCCAAAACTTTCATAAGTCGGCCCAAACATTTTACCTTAAATTTTGTGTCATTTCTGACATGTATGTCAAAACTATCTTGCTTGGCACTTAAGTCTCTAGTGCTCGACATGAATCATGATCAACTTTTGCTTGATTTCGGAGTCACTCGAAAACCATAAATCTGCTCGACAATGACTATGCCGGATAGCTCAGCCTATACTGGATAGCTCGGCCTCAGTGATGACCAGCTAACCTGCTTACATAAATGACTAAGTGTAGGACACTAATAATCAACAAAAATTAGAGATTAACAATCTCCCCCTTTGATATTAGTGGCAAAAACACACTTATCATTTCTTTCCATCCAAAATTTTCCTAAGTACACAATGTACTCCCTCTAGGAATGTACTCCATACTACATACAAAAATTTACATAGTATACATGCCTTCAACAAGATTTATACCTGGTTTTGTTCCTCTTGTGCTGAACCCTTATTAGTTTCCCCCTTGTTTTTGTCACTGATAGCTGGTGGGGTTACGTTATACTTGTCCAAAAACTGTTTATGAAGTTGTAATGTTAAAGCAAATGTTGTATCCCAACTATCCTTTACATACTTCATAACTTGTAACTTGATTTCTAGCTCGGCAGCTAGACTCACCAAACTATCTGCAGTAGAGAGATGAGAATATCTCTTGACTAATTCTTTTGCTACTAAAATTTCCTTCTAAATAACCTCCAGATGAGGTATTAAGGAAGTCTGAATAGTTATTAACTTTTCTCTTATTCTTCCATCTTCAGCCATAAGTTTGGCTATTCTTCTCTGTGTATGAGTCAACTTATTAAAGTGTATGGAGCTAGTGCTAGCATCCATGCTTAATGAACTACTAGTTGAATTCAAATCTAATTGCAACTTCTCAATAAGCTGTAGATTATCCTTTGTGAAAAATTCTACATCGCATAATTTTCTATACAAAGAATAAACATTATTTGCAACTTCCTCAAGAGTCTCTACAAGAGAAGAAAGTTCAACATGTTTTGTAGCAATCTCTGTTGAGATATTCTCCAAGACTTTGTTCTCAAATTATCTTTCGAACCATTGCAACATATTTTCATTAGCTTCAATGTTTTCATCATTGACCTTTTGAAAAATGTGAACTAACAGTTCCAGAATAGGTGCTTGAGGATTTTCATCTTCCATGTCAAAATCTTTCACAAAGATATCCTTAATGTCATGTAAAACTTGCTTTTGTTTTTTCTCTCTTTTCATTTGTTGTTGCCTTTTCTTCCTCTTAAGTAGGTCTTGAAGAGTCTCTATATGTTCAAAAGATAACTCGTTGGGATCCCATTTTGGAATCACAATGACTTCATTTAATGTGACATTTAGGTATGGAGAATTCTTAATTATTTTCCTCCTCTTGAGTTCTGGCAAGCTGTTGCTCAGCTCTGTTTCATCAAGACCTTTTCCTTTAACAATGTTAGCTCCCATTATATCTTTTAATTTAGTCAAGATTGCCTGATGATTAGGCATACCCCCAGTTTTAGGACTAGTGGGAGTAGATGATGCAGAGTGTGGTAGAGAAACCAACACTTGTACAACCTCTTGTTCTTTAGGCCCAGTATCCTTTATCTCCTCTCCACTATCTAAAATAGTTTTCACAACCTCTAAAATAGGTGGATTTTTAGTATTTACCTCTTTTTCTTCTGTGTTCTCTTTCTCAACTTTTTCTCTTCATTTTCTCTTCATCTTTCTCTTCATCGGCCTCAGTAGCCTTGATAGGCGATTCAATACTTGTGTCTGCCAACTCATCCTGACCCTCGGCATCCAAATTTCTAGTGTCATCAATTATGGTGTCAATTGGACTATCCATTTTCAAGTCTATAACTTTCTCATCACCTATTTCCTTTTGGGTTTCAGTCTCTGTTTCTGCTTGATCTATAGCAGTTTCTTTCTCCATTTCTTTCGGTTCTGAGTTGCCTCCATCCTTCTCATCAACTTTCTTAGTGATTAACCCAAAAATTTATTTCCAAATTCTATTGCTCTGTTGTACAATACCTTCAACATCATTCCTCAAAATAACATAGGCTCTTTGTTTAGGAATAAACTTCCCTTTATATTCATCAATGAATTTAGCTATCTGTTTCTTAGTCAAGTCAGGAATGATCTTAGCCAATGTTCCTTCCCTTATTTGTCTCTCTGTCATCAGTGCATATTGCCATTTCTGAGGAAAAATATCATATAGTTCTATAGGGACACTATCTCCTATCTCTACAGGTGTCATTTTGAATGTGCCCCCATCATATCAATTAAAGCTTCTTGAATCTTGTGCTTATTTACTACACTCTATTTTTCATACTTTATAAATTTGAATCTTGCTAAACCTGAATTACTTCTTAGATTCTTACATACCTCATAAATATTTGTCATTGATTTAAATGGTGTTGTAGGTATGTTTCTAGTTATGTCTGTATCTGTCTCCTCATCATCTTCAAATTCCAAGTATAGTTTTCTCCTCGGTCTCTTCACATGAAGGCTCTACACAGCCTTTGTTGCAACTTGTTTCCTTTTACGAGAACTACTCTCTCCAACATACTTCTTTGTATATACCTTAGTTTATACTACAGGAGAAGAAACAGTTGATGCTCTGGTCCTTGGATGATTAACAATAGGAGCGGTAACTTTATGTTTTTCTTTGCTCGGCTTTGTTACCTTAGCAACAGCTAGTTGCTTTCCTTTTTCTTTCATAGGAATCTCTTCCTCAGATTCACTAACTTCTTCTTCTTCAGTAGATATTTCTTCTCCCTGTCTAGTAGTTAGGTCTAGAGGTGCATCCTCTGCCTCCTCATCAATTGGTAACCCAAATATTTTCTTTATATTCTTAATAATCTTTTTCCTCTTCCTCTCCATAGTTCCAACCTTAAAATTCATAGATATTTTGGCCTTTGGTTCTTCATAGTTTCCAAATCATGGAACTGAGCTATCAATCTCCTCTGCTAGGAGTGCTATGATTGCTGCAGATGTCTCATTAATGTTAACTTCATAAGGTAATGGCCTCAACCATGATACCCTAGGCACTACTTCCTACACATAGGTGTAATCTGTGTCCACTATAAAACAAATCTCCTCATAATGCTTTTCCACTAATGAACTGGGAAATCTACTTCTCAACATCATTCTCTTCTTGAATTCAACAAAGTATGTTCCCATAATATTGTTGAAGTTACTGCCTAATTTCTGAATAAATGCATTAATATGCTGAGTGATAGGTCTGTCCTTCTTCCAAACAATATTTCCAAGTGTGGGAAATGAATTTTATACATAGAAGAATATACAAACCAGTAGAGAACCAAACTTACATGATGAGTTCTTAGCCTTCCTAATTGAAGAAAGGTTCTTTTCCATTTGCATCAACTGTAGCTCGACAAGGTCATAAGTATGATTCTTTTTCACTATCTTCCAAGATTGATCGACTGCCATACATGGAACATTGTCAAGTCAGCTCAACTGATAAAACTTATGTGCAATTACCCTTACTCCAAAATCAAGCTCCAAATCCTTTGTTGTAGAAATATTCATGCCTCTATTGTTCCAAACTGCTCCAATATTAGCTACAATATCTTCTTTCTTCTAATCCCTCTGGTCCTTTTCCCACTAACAATCAGATACCCAGTTACCCTATGAATAATGTCTTTTGTAATCTTAACTAGTCCATTGTCTAGCCAAATATTCATGTCATGTACTTGGCTCAAGACAATCTTAATCCATTCCATCTTGAAATCCTGTGGGAAGTCTAGGGCATGAGTTAACCCTTTGTCGGCTAGATGCTTGAATTCATCCTTTAGAATTCCATTTTCACACAATTTGTTGTAGGATTCCCTCAATTCGTTGTCTCCGACTTCACCAATTCTAACCATATAAAAAGATCTTACATCATGTATCATCAGTACCTTGGGTGGAATTGATGATAGGGATCCAGTCAAATCACCCTAGATAGCACTTTTTGGAACGACACAAAAGTTAGGAGGTGCACAAGCATCACTCCTCACTAATTCAACTTGACTCTCCATATCCTTAACTTTTGCGGAAGAACTTGCGACCATGATCTCAGAACTTAGGGTTTTGAAGATGATGAACATAGTACCTCGGCAAGTCACACTTCACACTGTTCACTTTAAGGTTGCTGATGACATGCTGAAAAGATCCTCGAGAAACTTTGCATAAATCAAGTTCGCAAATCCTCAATCGTTCTGTGCAATTCTAAATTGCAAGGTAAGAATGAAGAATAAATGGATTTTTCCTTTTATAGACTCCAAGGGTCAAAGTAGGCCAGCATTAAATGTTTTTCTCATTGAGTTAGTGCCAAATAACTGTCCACAGTCGACTAACACAACTTGCATACCACTTTGCTAACCGTACTTGGCCATCATAAAAATTACTCGGCCAACCATATCAGCTAGGCACACACAAAAGAGGTTGGGCTTAGTGCATGCCACTGATGCTCGGCACCTATAGTGCAGTTTGGACTTTTGCTTGGTACACGTCTTCAAATATGTCCTGGTGCATCTTAACATATGCAGATATGGACTTTTGTACATTTATATGTTAGGAACTGATGTAAGATATGAAATTTAAATGCAGATCCTTACATACTTCTTTTTCTTAGTTTGAGATGGTGTGATCACCTAATCCATTAGATTGGGTGACCTTGGCTTTAGTAGTTTCACTGCTGCCTGGTTCTGTCTTCCTTACTCATGTCTTGTTCATCTGTGCTCTAATTTCCTCAACAGTAGGAGCATGTAATCTTGTATTGCACTCTCTCTTAGTATGACCAATTTTCAAACAACTAAAGAAAACTAGGCTTCCATTCATCCAACTCTTAGATCTTCCTCTAAAATGTGTCTTTATGCAGTATTTAGGTGCATGTCCATACTCTTCACAGTAATGACAACTTTTCCTTGTGTTATAATCCCAATTGTAAGTGTTTCCTTTCCTTGGTGCTTTTACTTGTGTCTTTGATTTCCATTGTTGTTTAGCATTAGATTTGAAATCTTGTGCCTTATGTACAAATTTTTGATAGTTGTAACAATATCCATTGATTCTTGGTGTGGGAGGTGCATCATTTGCCTTAGCCCAAAATTCATGTGCTTTATGTCCAAACTTCTTACAGTTAAAGCAATAACCATTTAACTTAAGTTTAGGGTTGGACTTACCATTCTTGCTTCGACAGATGTTTGTTGTGTGTCCTGATTTTCCACAATGATGGCATACAGGCTTGTTGTTATTTGTCTTTGTATTCCTCTTTTCACCAGTCTTAGATGATTCTCCTTTCTCAATAGATGTCCTTTGTTCAGTGTTTCCTAATCCAGAAGAATCTTTTGATCTCCTTGATGCTTCCATAAATTTCTCAAAATGAGTCAAAGCTTCATTAGGTTTATTCAACCTTTCATTCAGTTCTTTCTCAGATCTTAATTCATCCTTCAATTGACTGTTCTTAGGTCTTAGATTCATTATTTCCATGTCTTTCCTATTGATCTCCTGCTTTATAAGTAGTATTTGATTCACCATATCAACCTGATTGTTTGTCATCATTTGTACATCATGTGTTCTTTCATCAAGTCTGACAGTCATCATTCTTTTATCTTCTTCAACCATAGCTTTTTCATCTTCAACTTTCTTCTTTTGTTCCACTACTTCACATAGTATTACTATCTGCATTTCTTGTTCTCTTTTCAGGTTCCTGACTTCTTCACACAGTGCATTGTTCCTTTCTAGTAGATCTGCAATTGCTGCATTTCTCTTAGTAGAATCTCCATTCTAAAATAGATTAGCAGTGTCTTCTTCCGGATAATGAGTATCATTCATTTGTTTGGCCAAATCTTTCCTAGATGTCAATGAATTCCTCAATTCCTTTCTAGCTGTCTCAAGCTGATGTAATGCTAGCTGAATTTCAATCTTTTGATTCTCAATGACTTTACCCAATTTGTAAATCTCCATCTCCAGATCTATACTCTCAAACTAATTAAAACTTTTTGTAGGAGAACTGCGCTCTGATACCAATTGTTGGAAATACAATATTGGGAAAGCAAGACACTGAGAGGGGGGGGGGGGGGGGGGAANGGGGGGGTGAATCAGATCTTGAAATTTAATCACTTAAAACTAAGTGATCCACATTCATACATATATGAAATTAATCTAATAGCTATAAGCACCCACAACATGAAATAAATAACTCATGAAACAAAATTTAGCAACCCAGAAACCCAAATAGGTAAAAATGGGGTGGGGATGACACCCATAAATTCTTCACTATTGCAGCAATAAAGTGTGCCTGTTAGGGCTACAAAAGTTTGATTACAATATGCAATCTACCTGGTTAAAGGTCTACCCAGTTAAGAGCTTTAGATCATTACAATCTACCTTGTGAAAGGATTTCAACTTACAATAAAGTAAGCACTCGACTAAGAGATTTAGAAAGGTCTGCTAGAACCACTCTATTAAGATATTTCACCTGATACACTTGTTAGAATGTCTCAAGATATGATCCTTCGATGTGCACTCTGATGCTGATAATAGATCTCCTCTTTGCAATACCTTTTCTGATCTTATAATATGATATGTCTCTACTCTGTTGTTCACTACTTTGTCACTCTGCTAGATCTATGCTTCTATCACAAAATAACCCTCTGCACATCTCTAATGAATGCACACACTTCTTCCACCACTTATTAAAATTAGGTTAAGAAGCAATCTTATATGTCTTTATGAATCTGGCAACGAGATCTAGATCAACGATCAACGATCAAGATCTACTACTTATGCCTCCAAGGCATTCCAATTTTCTGATTGGCTTCATGCCACACATAGAATAAAACAATTAAATGCATAATTAACTCCATAGAGAATATTAAATGCTCACATATGTTGGCCCAAAACTCTCATAAGTCAGCCCAAACATTTTACCTTAAATTTTGTGTCATTTCTGACATGTATGTCAAAACTGTCTTGCTCGGCACTTAAGTCTCTGATGCTCGGCATGAATCATGATCAAATTTTTCTTGATTGCCGAGTCACTCGAAAACCATAAATATGCTCGACAATGACTATGTCGGATAGCTCAGCCTATACTAGATAGCTCGGTCGCAGTGATGAACAGCTAACCTGCCTACATAAATGACTGAGTGTAGGACACTAATAATCAACAAAACTTAGAGATTAACAAAAGGCTGCTATGATCACAAAGGGACCCAACTAGTTGGGTTCAAAATTCCCTTTTTTCTCATGATGTTATTAATTCTTTGGATTTTCTTTGAGCACAAGGTCTCCAACTTGAAATTATCGATGTCTTAATTTCTTATTATAACCTCCAGACATTATTTTCTGATAGACCCTTAGGTGGTCAAATGCTTCTCTTCTTCTTTCATCAAGTAACTCAAGCTCCTGGATTCTATAAATCTGATAGTCTTCATCAGTTATGAGTTTGTGCAAGGAGAATCGAAGCGATGGTATCTCTACTTCAATGGGAAGTACAACTTCTGCACCATATACCAAGGAAAATGGTGTTTCCCATGTGGGTGTGCGAATGCTAGGTCTATAAGCCTATAAGGATAGATTGAGTTGAAGATGCCAATCCATCTTCCTTCCTTGACATACTCACTATTCTGTGTAGGATTTTTAATATTTTCTTGTTAGAGGCTTCAACCTATCTGTTCCCTTGAGGATAGTAGATATAAGAATAGTGTTGGGTGATCTTGAACTTAGCACACAATTCATCCATATCCTTATTTTTGAACTGTCCTCCGTTGTCTATGATGATAGAGGTGTAGATGTCTAAAATCATCCTTACATTAATTTAATTAATATCCCTGTAACATTATAATTAATTTTAATTAATTAATTATATATTTTTATATTCTTTTATCTATTTAATTAAATTTATTTAATTAAATATGATTCAATTTCTATAGTACTTAAATTTAATTTAAATACTATCCCCCTTTAATGTATTAAATCTTATTTATATACATTTATCCATTAAACCCCCTCTAAATAAATCTCAATTTATTTATTCTCTCACATTTCTAATATTTCTCTAAACCAAGATTAAATTCAAATATAATTTGAATCATTAATCTAAGCCTAGCCTAAAGACCTATTAATTCTACTAGAAACCTACTCTATTCCCGCCCTACCACCCATCACAGTCATCCTAATAAAGCTATTTGCTAATTAAACCCACTTATTAGGCTAAAAAGGTGATTCCTACACCTTTTAGTGATAATGAGTTGCTCACACATGTGTGAGAAATCCATCCCAAGGAAGCCACCGAACTTCCTTAAATGTAGCCACCTTTTTGTCCCCCACTCTATTCTCCAAGGTTTGCTCACACATGTGTGAGTAACCTTGAGCCACTCAAACCTTAAAGGCTTGAGTTTGACTTTTGTATGGTATGTCCTCTTTCCCTTGTGTCCTCTATGTGGAATCTATGTGGATGCCACATATGCTCCACCTCATCCAAGCCCTCCCTTCCCTCCAAAAATCTATAAATAGAGGCTCTTGCCAAGAGTAAAGAATCCATTATTTTTGTATTATTATTATGTTAGTTTCATTTTAGGATTTTCTTGAGCATTTAGCATATTATTTCATTTCAAGTTTGAATCCATTTAGATATTACATGCTAGGATAATGACAATAAATCTTAAATCATGTATAACATCTTAGTTTACTTGTTTGCATTTGCATCATCATCTTGGTGAAGGCTTGAGATAAGTTACTCATACTTGTTCTTGAGATCTTTATCATATCCATTAGCTTGCATTTTTAATCATCATTCAATCATAGTGAGATTTAGTTTATTATATTGGGAGAGCACAACCACATTCCTCTTTAAGAGAAAATCAACAGGCTTGGGTGCACTTGTTTGGCTCATCGGAGGCTATGATGGAAGCTTTGTTTTGATCATGTTTTGATATGTGGATATGATTTATATATTTTAACGTTTGCATGTCTAAGTGTGATCCCAACAGGTAGGTTTTTAGCATACACATTTTGGCACGCCTAGTGGGACCCGCATCCCTTAAAATTTGAAATATTTTAAAATTTCTGCATTTTTCCATCGCATTTTGGAAACTGTCACGCAAAGTCGTCTCCACTCTGGAATGACTGTCTATGCTTAAAAATTGTTGTCTGCGCAGGACAACCATCTGCGCTTAAAAATTCCATCTGCGTAGAACTCCACCGTCTACGCTCTTAATCGGCCGTCTGTGACCTATCATTGTCGTCTCCGCATTTCTTGCATTTTAAACTAATTATGAGAGATGAGTATTTATTGAATGATTTCTTGAAAATTCTTATGTATGCTTCAGACCAATTTCAACACCAGATCTATATTTAAAATATATCATTTAGGTATAAGTGACGTATTTACCTTTATTATACTTTAAGATATATTTTAAATATATAATTTCAGGATGTTTGAGAGTGGTTTCAGCTTCATAGGAGATAAGATGCAAATTCTAGTTTTTGAGGGTTTTTAAGAAATTTCAGACTTAGTCAAATTTCAGGAATCAACATATTGTCTCTAGCATGATTGTAGTAGACTATTGATTGTAACATTATGTATCCACCTTATCACATAAGACATTTTTTTTGTTGATTTAAAGTGTTACTAATCTGTTTGCTTTTTTGCAACATTTCAGGGTTGAAGACTTTAAGATTGCTAATATTTTCCATGCAGGTTTCCTTGGATTTTAATGGATTTGGAAATGAAATTGTATGCTTTAAACACTAGTATTTGAATGAATGTTTCTTAAAGAGGTTAACCACATCTAATATTGAATGTATAAGGGAATGAATCTCATAAAACCTTGAATGACTTAAGGCAAAACAATCACACCTTTCTTACATGCTTTCCTTCTTGAAGAGTGGAAAATAAATTGAACTTGCATGCTTAACCAAGTCTTCTCAAGGGCATATGTACATTCTCATGGCTACAGATTACTTTACTAAATGGGTAGAAGCTATTCCTCTTCATTCTACTACTGCAGATGTTATTTGTGATTTCATCCTTAACCATATTATAGTGCGATTTGGTATTCCTTCAACGATAGTTTTGGATAATGGTACATCTTTTAAGAACAAAGAAGTCATGAAATTCATGGAGAAATATCGTATACAACATAGATTTTCTACTCCTTATTACCCTCAATCCAATGATCAAGCTGAAGCATCAAATAAGGTTATTGAACAAATATTAAAGAAAATAGTTAACAAACATGCGAAAGATTGGCATACACAACTTACTTGTGCCTTGTGGGGTTATTAGACTAGCATTTGTACAACAACTGGCACTTCACCTTATAATCTTGTTTATGGGACTCATGCTATCATGCCTTTGGAATTAGAAATACCTTATCTGCGTGTTTCATTTAATGGGATCATTGACAAAGATACTTTTTGGGAACAACGATTACAAGAATTAGAAATGTTAGATGAACAATGAATAAATGCTTTGGAACACATTAAGGCCTATCATAAATCACTCCAAAAATAATATAATCACAAGGTGATTAAACGATCAATTTTGGTAGGTGATTTAGTCTTATATGAGAACCAAATAAATGTGAATGCTTTAACTGGTGAAAAAGGAAAATTTAGTCCAAATTGGCTTGGACCCTTTGTGGTAATTGAGGATTTTACTTTAGGTGCTTATAAAATCACTGATATGAATGGCGTTCCTCTTAGGGAACCTATTAATATCATGCATCTCAAACATTATTATCCTTAAAACATTATTTATTTCTTTATGTGTGTGTGTTCCTTATAAAATAAGTATTTTATAAGTTATGTAAATTAGAATGCATTCATACATATTTTCCTTTCCTCTTTCTTTTTATTAAGTTTTGTGCATTGATGAGAGTAAAGGTAATCAATCATAGAACTAAATTGATCCAAAAACAAAGTTTTCTTTATAAATAAACTTTTCCAAGTTTGGTACATATGTGGCACAAAGGCCATATCTATCAATCTCTATCTCTATACTCTGAAGGTCAGTGGCTCCCAGCTCTCTCAGATCTGTGATATGAGGCTGAGGATCTTAGAATAGTAGTCTGTGTGTGACTCCTTGATATGCTCATCTCCTAGATTTTCTCCTGGGCTCTCTCTAAGTCAGCCATCAATCTCTCTTCTCTTTCCTTGCATAATCTCATCTCTCGCCGTACACTCAAGAAGATATCTGCGTGTCTTTCAAGATCCCTTTGTCCTTCACAGGATTCTCTCTCACTAGCTGGTAAGTGGTAGGATATACATGTATCCTTCAGCACCTCAGATACAAAGCTCCTCCACTCCGCTACACTTCCTGCAAAATTCAAATATAAAGCTTACTTAATTTTTCTTCTAAAACAAAATCATTATTCAAAAACATTCTAAAGCTATATCATACCTGGATCTCCAGCCTGGACATCACTAAAAGATCTAGATGGTGGGGGCATGGAGTGACTAGTCTCCCCTTGCTCACTCTGTCTAGGCCTTGGTGGTGGTGTCTTTGTACGTGCTCGGGGAGGTCGCTATGATCTCAAAGGAGTAACATAGACTGGATAATCACCGGTGTCTATACTATGACCTGGGGGCATCTCTACCGCTCTCTCCTATGCTCTCTCCTCTACTCTCTCCTCCTCCATAGGATCTCCCCTGATAGGAGGCTCCTCCTCATCTCTCAGATCTCATCCTCTCCTACTGGCATATCATCTCCTTGGTGGTTCCTCTCTGAAGGACCTGGATCACCTGTGGGGTAGTCATTAGGAAAGATAGGATGGGTACCATGTAAACTGCAGTATCTGATATACTCTCTACTCACACTTTAATAGGATAGATTAGGCACTACCTCTATATCCTCAGTCTCATCTGTATCACTATCCACAATATCAGCTACTGTCAGTTGACGTATAGCGTCGGGTCTCTGATAGTATCTCACCGGATATGAATACCGGGGTACTACCTAGGGGACTCGTTGTATCAAACCAAATTGCCTCATCACCCTATCATAGTAGTAAGGCATCATGACATGCTAAGTAGGAACTTCTAGTAGCTTGCACTGCTATGAGTGTCTCAACTACTATTGAGTATCTGGCCACTCTACCATCTGACAATACGGTCTCCAAATAACATCTATACCCAGTATCCGGTCAAGGCATACCCTCCAAAAGAGGATATCTCCATGCTGCCAGACATCCACTAGTGGATATGCATAGGCTCTTGGTGCACTCACATCTATCATCATAGGAGTACCCTGTGGTCGTGTACATGCATAGTGCTCAAACATCCAAACTTGTAGCAAAGTGCACACTGTAAGACTCTCCCGCTGATATCTCACCAACTGACTCAGCTCATGATAAAGATGAGCCAACATGCTGCGGCCCCATGAGATAGTGACCCTATCACTCTCCATCCTACATACAAGATGAGTAAATGGTGCTAGAAATACTATACCCTTTGTGTTGGGCACTACAACCAAGGAAAGAATACAGAGCATCACTCTCTGTACCAGAGGTGTCAGACCTGCTAGAATGACTGCTAGAGAAATATGATTTGATCAAGTCTGCAACTATGGAACTCATCCCAAAAAATACTCCATATCTGCAAAAATCTCTGGAGGACCCCATGGTACTCTCGGTCTGATAGGCTCACCTCAGATCAGAAGTCGTAGGATCCTATACACATCCTCCAACGTGACTGTGATCTCTCCTGACGGAAGATGGAAGGAACACGTATCCTCATCCCATCTCTCTATCATGGCCAATATAATAGATTGATGGAACCTTAGCTATGGTAGGTCTACTACCCAGTACAATCCCACATCTCTCAACAACTGAATCTCCTATGGTTGTAGCTCGGAGACACTCCCTCTGACAAACAAAAGTAACCCTCCAAAGGGATGCTCTCGAAGACGGACTGGATCCTGCAAGCACAAACATAAGGCATATCATTCCTTCTGAATCAAATAAATTCAAAACCCACCTGACCTAGAAAGGGTCAACCTTAATAGGTTAGGGTCAACCTTTAGGGGTCAGGGTCAACTTTTAGGGGTATGGGTCAACCTTAGTGGGTCAGGGTCGACCTGTTCCCCAACAAGGACAAAACCTTCCCAGACAGGGTCAACCTTAAAGGGTCAGGGTCAACCTTACTGGGTTACGGTTGACCTTATTGGGTTAGGGTCAGCCTTCTTTGTAAAAGCATCAAAATTTCAATCACATATACTAAAAACAAGAACTTACCTCGGGCAATGGCTGTCTACCGGCTAGACACTTTCTTAGGACCTCCATGCGGCTTGCTCAAAATTACTCTCTCTTTGGCATCCTATCTCCTTGATCCAACTCTGTAAATGGTAAGAATGAGGAGGTAAGTATCTCTTTATCCCTTTTATAGGTAGTAAATTATGGTTTTTCTAGGGTTTCATTTCAAGCTATGAAGGTTAAATTCGAATTTTCCCTTTATATGCATTTAGATAGACATCTACTCTTTTCGTCATAACTTGAGTTTGGTAACTCTGTTTTCAGTGTTGTCAGAGGAATTGGAATCATGATTCAGATACCTAACCTCTTGAATCAGTTTAGGAAGGTTTGGGAAACTTCTAACTAGTTTAGGAAAGGATTTTTCAACAAATTGCATGCTCAGTATATAGAACTCACCTTATCACCCTGTTTCACCTTCCATGAATTAGTAAGCTGAATAAGGGCGGGCATAAGGGGCTCTATATAATTCTCAAGATCATCATAGTAAGACTTAGGTGCTATTTGGATTTTCATTAACCTCGTGTGCTGCAGGTTACAGATACTAATGGTTTCTTGTAGGATCTTCGCATTGAGGACTTGGCTATATCCTTTTTATACTTTATGATGTTTTCTTACTTTAGCTTGCATATTCACGTAGTATCATAGCTAAGATAAAGTGGGGGCTAAATGTATCATCTTAAAATGGAAGCACTTCCATTTGGATGAGTTTAGCACCCTCATTTAGTTTGTTTTCATATTAGATTTGCATATGTGTTTGATTAGGTGAAATTAGGGTTAGGATCTTGTGGATCCTCCTAGATTTCCCTTTCCATGACTCTTTTCTCTAGGTAGGATCTATGTATTGGTCCTCCTAAGCCTCATCCTACTCTCTCTCTAGGCCTCTAGGCCTTCTTAACATTCTGGTTCATTCCCCCACCTTCCTAGGTCCCCGGCTGACCTGTGAGCCTCTCCGCAACATTCTGGAGACCTACCTGAAACCTCAGGACAGGGTCAAGGTCGACCCTGACCTAGGTCAGGGCCAAGGTTGACCTTGACCTAGGTTAGGGCTGAGGTTGACCCTATCCTAGGATAGGGCTGAGGTTGACCCTGTCCTCTGCTAGGTATGGGTCCCCACTTTCACACCCGGAGCTTATCGGGGTCTGAAACTTAAAATAGGTCCCCGGGTTCAGACGCGGAAGTGCTTTCTCTGATATTTGAATTATTATGCTTCCTCCTTAGTTGGAAATTATAATGGGACCATAATTAAAGATGAGATTTGGATTTGGATCCCTTGCATTGCCATAGGAGACCTATATTGAGATCTCTATATAAACACTCTCTTTTGCCTTCATTTGATCATGAGATGAAAATGAAATCGGGAGATAACATGATGAAATGATGAGGCAAACAAGCAAGAGGATGATATAGAAGAACAAGCTAAGAAGACATATCATTATCTTTAATCAAGCATTTTCAAGGACAAGCTATGGTGGATCTTCATTGAAGCAAGAAGGCATTCTCTTTAGATCTACTATTTTCAATATTCAAGCATTCAAAGGACATTATCATGGGGTAGCAATTACGAATTGTGAGTTGATAGGAATACTTTAGCCTTAGGGGCTTGGTATTATTTCTTTATCATATTCAAATCTATGCATTGCTTTCTCATTTCCATATTATGTTAGGATTGTTAATCTAGAAGATTAGATCTTGATATTGCATGTTTAAAGACTCTTCTCAAAAGAGCAATACACACACACACACACTATACATTCTATATTCGGCTATTCGTGGAGGTGGAAATCACCAAAATGGGGGTTTGACTAAGGCAAAACCCTATATAACCACCCCAAAACCCCTTTTCTAGATATTTGCAGGTGCAGGGCAATAGATCCGGGACTAGATCTGGATACCCTTTTCAGTTTTCTTTCAGACGGAGCAAACAGGGACACTTTCGGATCTATGTAGGACAGGGTTGGCATTGTGGTACATAGTTGACCTTTTTCATAAGACGATATCAGATCAGAAATTTTTTTCTAGGTTTTGTTCATCTCTGTGTTCTAGTTTGAGATCACCTGTCAGCATTTCTAGAAATAGTCTACAAAACTTAGAAAATGAGTTTTTCTAGATCTGCTATGTTATGAGGTAGGCATCTTATCCCCTATTCTTTACATGCTCTTTTCCATCCTTTTGATCAATATAGTTAAGTATAAAGTATTGAATTTGTACTTAGGATCTCTTTTCTCATTATGCAAACCTTACTTAGGAGATCTCTAGCATCAACCAATCTAAATTTCATATATTATAGTGATAAATGTGGTTTTAAGTTGATCTTCAATAGGAATAAATATTTGATTATAACTTGAAAATCCATCCATAAAAGATAATAAAGCATGACCCACTGTCAAATCCATAATCATATCGATATTGGGTAGGGGAAAATCATCTTTTAAGGATGATTTATTTAAATCTTGAAAATTAGTGCACATCCTAATCTTATTCTCTCCTTTAGAAACAACCACAATATTAGAAATTCATTTAGAATAATCGATAGAATGGATGAACCCAACACCTAATAAATTTTCAATTTCGGTTTTAACTAACAAAGCAATGCCCAAATTCATCTTTTGGATTTTTGTTTCACATGTTTGACATTAGGTTTAAGAACAATATTATGAGTAAAAATCTTAGGATCAATACCTGACATATCTGAATATGTCCAAGCAAATATATCCTTATATTCAAGCAAAAGGGAAACCAATTGATCACGTTCATCTTGGTTCAAACATTTTCCCACTTTGATTGTTTTTTCAGAGTCCTTCTCATCCATTTAAACTTCCGTAGTCTCAATTATTAATAAATTACTTTGTATGGGAGAGTCCATTGGTAAAGGAGAAATATCTTGTTCATCACGTTCTCCAAAATAGGCTTCATTATTCAGACAATAAGGCTTTCTTCTTATATGATGAAATGTAGGTAAATCTTGGTAAGCTCCTTAAAAATCAACTAGGGCTTCATCCTCAGGAAAAATATCCAAACTAGGTTTTTGATCCATGTCAAGGAGAAGTGGATTAACCAATTTTAAGTGTCCATTGTAGATATGATTAACATTAAGAGGAAAATCCGATGGTTGCTTATAAGGATTCAATCCTAGCCCATAAGTATAATCATAAACTTCATTGTCCAAGGGCACTTGTATACCTTGCTCATATTTTCCACATCCTTTCCCATTGAATCTTGATTTTCTAAGTAAATGATAACCAGATCCATATAAGATTGAGTTAAAGGAGTGGCATATGTCACAATATCATAACAATCTGGTTTTATTTTCTCAATTTTTTCTTCAAGGGAAGCAGGAAAAAAGTTACTTTTTAATTCCCCAGAAAGTGGAGATGGAATAAAGACTTGTTTTTCAAACCCATTTTGTTCCTTCATGAACTCTAAATCAAAAACTTTGTATTCTCCTATAAAATAAGGATTAAAATCCAATGTTCCCCAATCATCTTCAGTTAAAGAAGAGGATGGAGTTTCAACTTGTTTAACTTTAGGAGGTTTCTCAGGTTCCTTACTTTGTTGTATGGGTTCAGAGATCTTAGCATGTTCTGCATTCAAGCAAGGATTTGACACATCATCCGCATGTAATGTATACATCAGATTGTTATAAATGAACCTAACCTTATGATGTAGAGTAGAATGAACCGCATGCATAGTATGTAACCAAGGTCTTCCTAACAAAAGGTTATAATTTAGAGGTCCAGGCATGACATGAATAGGTGTATGAAGAAGGACTGGACCAACCTTGATAGGTAGCGTAATAATACCCAAAGTTTTCTTTACAATGTTATCAAATCCACCAATAGGGATATTATTCGGTTGAATGGTTGTAAGATTGAATTTAATAGCCTTGAGCATATCCATGCTACAAACATTAAGCCCATATCTATTGTCAATTAATGTTCTACGAATGATACTCTGATTAATAGAAATAACAACCATAAGAACATCATATTGATTCTGCACCTCAACAGATGGTAAATCATCATCAGTGAACATAATAGGAGGTACAGAAGGCATAGTATGCATGTACTACAAGAATGAATTAATGTTCTCTTGATTAGGAGGCAGAGCCGAAAGAGTAGATAAGGATTTTTGTAATGCCTCGTGATATGTAGGAGAAGTTTGAAGTGATTCCCATAAAGATATCCTGGCTAGAGTAGTGTGTAATTGCTCAACTAAGTCATACTCCTTAAAGGAAGAAGGTAACCTAGGTGCTTGAGGAAGCACGGGTTGAGAAGGAGGTAAAGAGGCTGGAATAGTAGGTTGATGATTATTTTGTTTATGATAAGCACGTGAAACAGAATCTGTGTTATCAAAGAAAACCAAAGGATCTTTAGGTTTACTCGTAATAGTTATTTGAGGACATCCTTTTACCATCATCAAAGGTTTAGGAAATAACATTATAGATGACTCAATGTTGAAAATAGTGGAACATGAAGGTAACCATGCACACATCCTATGGTAAAGGTCAATAAGAGAAGTTGTGGAGGAGGATGAAATAGGAATAGGATCCATGGAGATCTCATTCGAACCATTTTCATTCTCACTTCCATGTACCTCATTAAGGGATCTATTCTCTTGTACAATAAAATCTTCATCAAAGTATTCAAAACAAAATTCATGCATATTGAACACACAATAAAATTACAAGCATGTAAATGTTTTTGTGTTTTTAAAGAAATTATATATATATATTTTTAATGTATTTTTGGAATATAAATGCAAGAGCATAAAAGAAAAACTACTTCTATATGCATGCAAGATCTTAATATGAAATGTAAATCTAACACCAAAGAGAAAGAGTTGTCTATCACGGGTTCACCAAAATGTAAAGAAGAGAATGTGGATGGTCTCCTAGATAGAGTTTGCACAATAGATATTCATATACAAAAGAGACCAATGCCCTAATTTAACCCTTTACATTTAATTTTTGTTTTGTATATTTGATAATGGATATAGACTTGAATTTGAAAGCAAAGATTAATGGAGTAAAATACCTACCTCACATCATAAAAGATCTGAAAAATGCCATTTTCTGAAGCCTGTGTTGAGTTTCTGGAAAATATGAGACCGGATCTGGAATGGAAACACAGAGACGAACAAAACCTAGAAATCTTTTTCCGTTCTGACATAGTTCTGATTTGCACCCTCAAGTCAATGTTACCATTGGCCAAAATTTTTGATTTCACCCTAGGGTAGAATCATCCTAAAAAGTCTCAGATTGAAATTCTATTTTCAAATCCTGGAAGTTTGCTGAAAAGGGTATCCGGATCTGTACTCTATTCTATTGTTCCCGAACCTGTAACTGCCAAAACAACACCTACAAATATCTAAAAAAGAGGGGTTTTGGGGTGGCTATATAGGGTTTTGCCTTAGTCAAACCCCCATTTTGGTGATCTCCACCTCCACGAATAGCCAAATATAGTAGAATGTATGTGTGTGTGTTGCTCTTGGAAAGAGCTTTAAATGTGTGATGTCAAGATCTAATCCTCTAGATTAAAAACCCTAACATGAATTGAAAATGAGAAAGCAATGCATAGGTTTGAATGTGATAAAGAAAGCATACCAAGCCCCCAAGTCTAAAGTATTCCTACCAAACTCATAATCTGTAATTGCTACCCCATGATAATATCTTTTGAATGCTTGAAGGTTGAAAATGGTGGATCCAAGAAGAAGGAAAGAAGGAAGATGTCGCTCTTGCTCCAAAGAAGATCCACAATGGCTTGTCTAAAAAAGTGCTTGAATGTATTAATGCATCATCATGTCTTGTCCTTCTATATCAGCCTCTTGCTTTCTTGCCTCATCATCATGCCAAAATCATAATTGCATCATATCATCTCATGATTCTTTTTCATCATGTCGTGTTATGTCCTCTCCAAATGCAGGCAAAAGAGAGTGTTTATATAGAGATCTCAATACAGACCTCCTGGGGCAATGCAAGGGACCCAAATTCAAAATTCACCTTGAATTATGGTCCAATTACAATCACCAACAAAGGAGGGGATGTATTAATTCGAATATCAGGGAAAACACTTCCGCAATCAGACCCAAGGACCTATTTTAAGTTTTAAAACCCCGATAGGCTCCAGATTTGAAAGCGGGGACCATCACCTGACAGAGGTCAAGGTTGACCTTGACCTTGACCTATGTCAAGGACAACCTTGACCTTCACCTATGTCAAGGAAAACCTCAACCTTGACCCAGGTCAAGGTTGACCTCGACCCTGACCTAGGTCAGGATCAACCTCAAACCTGAACTGAGGTTTTAGGTTGGTTACCTTGGGAAATCTGCAGGATTCCTAGGTCAACCGTGGACCCAGGGAGGTGAGAAAACACACCAGGATGTTAGATAGAGGCACAAAGATCAAAGAGTAAGTGTGATGAAGATTTAGGAGAGCCAATACATAGGTTCTACCCAAAATATGAAGTCATAGAAAGGGAGATTAAGGAGGACCCGAAGGACCCTAACCCTAATTTCACTTAGAAATGCAGAATCAAGTGTATGTGCATCCTAAATGTAAATCTAATATGAAAATGTGCTAAACGAGGGTGCTAAACCTACCAAAATGGAAGCGCTTCCATTTTAAGACAATGCAAAGTGTATATACATGTGTAACATCAATGCCAATACACAATTGAATAATTATCTTCAACACCATTATCTGCACTAAAAGAGTCAAATTATGAGGAGCAAAACTCTCCTCCATTATCTATTTTTAGACACTTAATCTTGTGTCCAATGTGATTTTCAACAAGAGCTTTGAAAATTTTAAATTTAGAGAATACTTGTGATTTCTTGGACAATATATAAATCCATACTTTTCGAGTGTAATCATCTAGAAACGTAAGAAAATAATTAGTACCTCCATTGGAGGTTACCTCGGATGGTCCAAAGATGTTCAAATGAACCATCTCTAATGGTGAACCCTTTTTTTCATTACCAGTCTTCAAGAAGCTAACCCGCTTCTGCTTGCCGTAGAGACAATGCTCATAAAATTGCAAATCAATAGATTTTAATCCCGGTAATTGATCATTCTTTAGCATAACATCAAGCTCTTTTTGACTAATGTGTCTAAGTCTTTGATGCCACAACTCTGAGTTGTTGTCCACAATTGACATAATAGCTCCCACTTCACCCTTTTTTTCTACAATTTACAAACTACCAAGCCTACCTCCTTTTGAAATCACCAAATATCCCTTGTAAACCCACTTATAAAATAAACCAAATGAAACACAAAATTTATGGTGGTTCCACAATAAACCTACATCCACACTTCAACAGGGGAATCCTTTATTAATTAGATCTCTATTTTGAATACATACAGTAGCTCATTCAACTAACAAGAAACTATACATAAACAACAACGAAAAACTATACATAAACAACAAAGAAACAACTCTTATAAGGAGCTTCACAAAGAATATGAAAGGTCAAGAAAAAAGGGCAGGAAGGAAGAGGAAGTCCATTGGGCTTCAATGGTGTATATTGCTAGGACATCAGTTTTGGGGGAAATTCATTTTCAGCGGTTCCCTCAATCCAATCAGCGGCACATCTTCCCCACATTTTATCAATTTTAACATATTCCAGGGAGGATTTTGTTACGTTTTTAACAATTCTTTTTGCTAATATTAACTTGGGTGTTTTTGTTTTTGTTTGAATTCAGCGTACTCCAAATGCTGTCAGAAGATCTATGCAAATTTAGAATAAGAGTCTTTCACCATTACCTGTTGTACCATCTTAAAATGGAAGCACTTCTATGTTAAGAGCATTTAGCCCTCCTTAGGGGACGTTTTGACCTCTACCATATCATCATCCCATTTCTGCATCATGTCATGCTTCTGTGCTGGTTCAGGACCCTGATTGGGCCTCTCTGGGCACCTCCTACCCCACCTGGCATATTTTCCATGGGTTCTGACCCCCTGGGTTAGGGTCGACCTTGACCCTGACCAGGGTCCCCCTTTCAAATCTGGAATCTTGTCGGCTGTCGGGGCTCATCAAAAATTTAGTTTTCCCGCTTTCGGGTCGGCTGTTTCAGGTTCTGAAGTGTTGATTCTTGAATTATATTTAATATAGGTCCCTTTCTAGGGGCATGGGTTTAATTAGAATTTAATTATCCTATGTAGGTCTCCTTGGAAGATTTTTCCCTAATTTCATATAAAAGGAAGCATTTTTCTCTCATTTTCTCTAAGTCTCCCAAGTGCAAAAAGCTCTAATCAAGATTTTGCTCAAGCATCCATTGTTCTCAAGATCTCAAGGTGTTCAAGTCTTATCCTCAAGCATCCAAGTTCTCCATTGAAGATCAAGGATATAAGCTCTCAAGCCTTTGAAGGGATTAGGTGCCAACATTCAAGATTCATCCTTCAAATCCTAGATCTAGCCATCATGGTGGTGTGATCTTCCTTCAAGATCCTTGGTGCCTCTTCAAGACTCTTTCATCATTTCTTCAAAGTGGATTTCAAGCATAAAATCATGGATGTTTATGGTTCATATTGAGTTCATACTTTCATACTTACATACTTGTATACATTCGAATTTCAATTACATGTCTATTGAATATCATAGCTTCATTGTTAGATTCAATTCTACTACTTGCTAGCATTCTATACTTTATTGATTTCAAGGTTAATTCTTAAATTGGGATTTGACTAAGGCAAACCCCTCCCCCCACAACAAAACAATATCCTTTTTCTTGTAGGTACAGGTACAGAACAACAGATTTGAACCCAGATCTGGATACCCTTTTCGACAAACTTTTGGGATCCGCGAACAAAGTCACTTTCGGATTTGTGCAGGTTAGGGTCAAAATTATTGGGTTAGGGTTGACATTTGTGGGTCAAGGTCGACCTTTTTCATAAGACAACATCGAAATGAAAAATGATTTCTGGGTTTTGTTCGTCTCTGTGTTTTGGTTCAATACCAACTGTCAGTTTTTCCAGAAACAGTCTACAAACCTCAGAAAATAACATTATTTGATCTGTAATATTTCAAGGTTAGTGCATTTCTCAGATCTTTTTAATTACATTCATATATCATTTCTATATATATAAATTACAGAATTTAAGGTATCTCCTTTGTTATTTTCCTTTCCAAATAGTTGATTCATTTGTGCATTAACCCTTCTCTTGGGTTGATCAACTTGGA
>MU226410.1:1256053-1268763 GCA_018584345.1 Thuja plicata | reverse complement strand
GTCGTTTTAGTTCAAATAACATAATAAATTGCCAAAATATACCACCATATCAATGTTTCAGTTCAAAAACAATAATGCCAACATTAATAATCCCTATCAGTCATCAGTGATCAAAATATCCTCAAAAATCATCAAACAAATCATCCTTATTATGTTGTTGCAGATTAGAAGCACAAACAACTTGACACTAGCACCAGTACTAGTAGCCTACGGCCCAGCCTCAGGATCAACCTCAACATCACTAAGTAGCTCGCGATCACCATCATCAATTGAAAGTGCATCAAAGTGGGCTTCCAAATCCATAGACTCTGGTTCAACATCCCTATGTTGTGCCTTCCATGTTTTGTAAGTATTGTCTTTGTGTGTTGTGAGCCTCAAGTTTGAATGCACAAAGACCAAGTTATCTGCCTTCTTGGAGTTTAGTTGGTTGTGTTTTATTGAGTGGATGGAGGAGTATGTGCTCTAGTTCCTCTCAAATGATGATGAAAGCTAGCAACCTATCAAGAATTACAATTTTGAAATTAGAGAGTTAAGAGTTTTGAATATAAATTTTTAAAATATAAATTCAATATTTAATATTTATCAACAAGAATTTAGAAATTAGAATCTTAAGAGTAAAGAACTTACTTGTGATAAAATTTTGATGGCAATGAGTTGCAAGAGCTGGTACATTTTTCCATGGAAGTACCACCATTTATGAGCAATAATATTTTTCTTGTCTGCAAGAGCTTCATAACCACAATCATCGGTGCTCGCGAAACTCATGAATTCAGTCCTCACTGTAGCTTGTAGGTGCTCAAGAAAGAGTCCTCGAAGGGCTGCCTTGTACCCTGATGAACTATAACTGATTGAATGTTTGAAGATGTTAAGTTGATGATCACCAAGACATATAAAGTTAATGCAAGACATTAAATCAGTTAATGTATTGTATTGTCATTGATGTCAACTTGATATAATCTATATGGTCATAGACACACTGCTAAAAGACTTCAAAGAACTGATTAATCAAAGTCTATACTATCAGTAATGCATATAAGTCAAGTATTCACAAAGTGACTGTATACATCGATGGAGTGCACACCGACAGATAGAGTAAACCAACAAGAGCAAAGTCACAGTGTTACCCGACGAGCATATGCACATAATTATCGACGAGCAAAGTCACAGTGTTGCCCGACGAGCAAAGCACAGTGTAACTCGACTGACAGAATTACAGTGTTGCTCGATGAACAAAGATCCCGAAGACAACTGAAGTCACACCGACGAAACAGTCAGTTGTCACCGACAACTAACTGAAGTATTGACTGACAGAACAAAGAGTTCAGAAATGACAAAATGCTTAGCTGTCAAGAGCTAAAAATAGACTTAACTTATACTTATCATTGTTTTAATCGACAAGATAAAGCCAGACATAAGTAAAGGCTTTAAAGCTGCTTTGTCCAGTTGGAAAGAAGATCTCTACGAGATAAAACTAGAGTTTTTCTTTAAATTTAATTGGTGAGAATTGTGGATCACGCCAAGATCAAGAAAACCAAGAAATAGTGAAATCATGTCTATATAAGAGACAAACTTATTCATTATAAATAAGGGGAGTGACAAGAGAATAGATGCTGAAGAGATTCTGAAGGAGAAGAAAGTCTTCATTCAGACCTGATCAATCAAGTTGAGGAAAGAGCTAAATTCTGCAGACACCGACGAACAGTGATACAACATCACAGAGCAGAATAGTGTAGAGCAAAGGTATTGAATTGATAACATTGATCAGAAAGGTAATGCACTTACAATAGATTTGAAAATATGCAATTCAAGTTGTATATGTGAACAAACCAATTTATTATTTTAGTTAACCACTGAAGCATCAAGTCTCTTAACCGAGAAGGACTTAAAAGTCTTTTCTAATTGAGATACATCCTAAGGAGTATCAAAAATTTTGATCATACAAAGTAGCATTGGATATGCCCGATACCTATTGACAAGCCAAGTGAGTGTTTGATCAAGGATGGTAGCATTAGATGCCAGATACTAAGTGACAAACTATTTATTTAAATCCTCTAACAAGGTCACACCTAACAGTGTGTTTTTAACCTTTAACAGGGCTGGCTCTTAACTGTGCTCACTTCAAAAGAGTAAAAATTTGGGGTACCGGTCCTAGTGGTTTTTCCCTTAACAGGGTTTCCACGTTAAAAATCCATGTTTCATGTGTCTATGAGTCATTACTTTATTGTTTTGCATTTTACATAAGTAAATCTGGATTGGTTGGTATACACTAGTTATTTACCGTGTTTCAGTAAATAGAAAGACTGCTTATCAGTAAACATACAGTAGAAGGTTTTACAAACCATTCCGACAAGTAGTAATTTGATATAAGTATTTCAAGGTATTCATCTTAATGGACTAAAGATAACTAGAGGTATAATTTTATGGTACTAAGTTTGAAGGGTTGATTTAAGGATTAATTTTTGAGGCCACTGATTCACCCTCCCTCTCAGTTATTACTAACAATTGGTATCAGAGCTTGTGTGCTTAGAAAGGGAGTTTAAAAACTCAAGCTAAAGGTCACACGATGAATAGATGAGATGTACTCAAGTTGAAAAAAGATAACTTTGCTTCATGGAAAAGTAGGATAGGACTCCACTTATCAGGTATTGGAAATGATGTTACTCAATACTTAGATACTGAATATGTGTTGCCCATAGGAGCACTCATAGTTGAACAAATGAGAGAGAAGTATGAGCACAACTACATGATAATAGAGCTCGCTTCCTCACTCTCTGATGCTGAATTTGAAGATGTAAAAGCATGCAAAACTGTAAAACAGATGTGGGACAAATTGAAGCTTGTACATGGTGGTGATAAAAATGTTCTGAGAGCCAAGGCAGAAAGCCTCAGAGAAAAGTTTCATGATCTTAGAATGAAAGAAGGTGAAAACATCACACAGTAAAACACAATAATCAAAGAGGTATTCAATGCTATCCAAGGAGTTGGAGGTGTACTAGAAGAAGAGATAGTGGTAAGTAAAATTCTGAGAACCTTACTGCCTACTTATTCTATTAGAGTATCTGCCATACAAGAAATGAGAGCAGTAGCAAATAACAATGTTACTCTAGATAGTTTGATTGGAAGACTGATTTTATTTGAGATAAATAACTTTGATAATAGCGTCTCACCAAACATAGAGTCTGCATTCAAATCTTCTTTGAGAATAAGTAAATCAAGTCATAAACACACTATGAGAAAAGATAGTGATAGTGAAAGTGAAGAAGAAGATCTTGATGAAATTGAAGCACTTATGGCTAGAAGAATGCAGAGAGGCAAAGGTAAATACAAACGTAAATTGTCACTTGTATGATTTAATTGTAAAGAGATTGGACACTTTACTGCAAGATGTCCTAACAGGAGAAAAGATGATAGAAGTAATGACAGGTCATTTGAAAATAAGTTTGACAGAGGTGATAACCAAGGTTATAGAAGCAACCAAAATTAGAAAGAAGAGATACCCGAGACTACAAGGACAAATGAAAGAAGGCTAGTTACCTAGCTAAATGCAAAAATGAAGACATCGAGTGGTGTTTGTGGCAGTAAAAGATGATTCAGATGAAGATGAAGAAAGGTATGTAGAAACTGCACTCATATCTAAAGTTAGTAAAAATGATGTCTGGATCATAGATAGTGGCTTCACTCACCATATGACCGGTGACAAACAAAATTTTGAGACTTTTGAATATTATAATGGTGGTTCAGTAAGAATGGGTGATGACACACCTTGTCTAGTTGAAGGTAAATGAACTATAATGTTGAATAACCTGATAAAATGTGAAAATGCTTATTGGGTGAAAAGATTGAATTATAATCTATTGAGTGTTTCTCAGTTGAATAATTTAGGTCACAGAGTAGCATTTGAAAATAAGAAGGCATAGATCTTCAATGAATCAGGAAGTCTGATTGGTATTGGTGAGCAGAAAAAATGTAACTTATTCTATCTGAATGATACTGACACCACTTGCTTAATGGCTAGAAATGAAGACATATGGTTGTGGCACAAAATATTGTGTCATGTAAATTTTGACAACATGATAAAGATAAGTAGAAAGATAAATGTAAGAGGTTTACCGATGATGACTAAGCCCGACAATATCATGTGCAAAAATGATCAAAAAGGTAAGATGACAAAGTTTAGTTTCAAAAGCCAAACCCATACATGATGCCATTCTAGAATTAGTCCATACTGATCTACGTGGACCCATGAGGACAAAGAGTTACTATGGTGATAAATATTTTATTCTCTTTGTTGATGATTACTCTAGAATGATGACAGGTATGTTTCTAAAAGATAAATCAGAAGCATTCAAGATGTTTAAATGGTATAAAGCAATGGTAGAAAAACAAAGTGTTAAAAAATTGAAATGCTTAAGATCAGATAGAGGAGGGGAGTTTATTTCAGATGAATTCACTAACTTTTGTAATGAGCATGGAATTGAAAGATAGGTCTCTGCACCGAGAACACCACAACAAAATGGAATTTCTGAAAGAGGGAACAGATCCATTGTTGATTGTGCAAGGACACTGATGATAGAGAAAGGCATCACCCAAATATTATAGAGGGAAGTTGTCAGTACTGTTGTTTACACATTGAACATAGTACAATTGAAGAAAGACACCAAGAAGACACCCTATGAGCTATGGTATGGTTACACACCCAATGTAAGTTACTTCAAAAAATTTGGTAGTTAATGTTATATCTTAAAAGATGATTGAAATGGAAATCTTGAATCCAAAAGTGATGAAGTGATCTTTCTAGGGTATTCCACCAAGAGAAAGGCTTATAAATGTCTCAATAAAGCCTCTAACAAAATTGTTGAAAGTGCAAATGTAAAGATAGATGAATTTGCAGAGAAGAATGAAAAGGAAAGCACAAAAGAACTAGAGGACTAAAATAGGTTTTTTTACAATGAAGAACCTAACACTCTACCCGAACAACAATGTATAGCTCCCAAGAAACAAATTATTGCACCCGAGCATCAGGCTACAAATACCAAAAATTAGGATATTGCTCAAGATGATGTACCAAGCGATGGAGATCAGAATGAAGGACACAATGATGATCAAGATGACAAACAAAGAATTGAACCTTTACTTGCCAGATATGTCAGAAGGAACCATCCACAGAACCAGATCATTGGAGACAAGAAGGCTAGTATGAGAACCAGAAGTAAGTCTCTAAACACAAGATGTCTTATTTGTGATTTTGAGCCAAAATCTATCAATGCTACAATTGATAATGAAGAATGGATTAGTGCTATCAATGAAGAAATTGAGAAGATAGAGAAAAATAAGACATGGACATTTGTATCGAGACTAGATAACAGAAATGTCATCAGTACAAAATGGATATTCAGGAATAAACTAAATGAGAATGGAGAAGTCACCAGAAACAAAGAAAGACTAGTATGTAAGGGGTATGCACAAGAAGAAGGGATTGAATATGGAGAGACCTTTGCACCCATTTCTAGGCTAGAAGGAGTGAGAATATTACTTTCTTATGCTGCATGTAAAGGATTCAAGGTATACCAAATGGATGTCAAGTCTTCATTCCTGAATGGAATACTTGAGGAAGAGGTATACATTGAGAAACCAGAAGGGTTTGTTGATCTTGACAAAAGGAACATGGTATGTAGACTACAAAAAGCCTTATATGGATTCAAACAAGCACCAAGGGCCTGGTATGAAAGAATTCATTCCTATCTCATAAGTATTGGATTTGTAAGAACTAGTGAAAACAATAATCTTTATTTGAAGGAAGATACTGATGCTAACATTTTGATTGCTAAAATATTTGTTAATGACATCATATTTGGAGGCAATGATATGTTGTGCAAATAATTTGCAAAGTAAATGAGAAAATATTTTGAGATGTCTATGTTTGGAGAGATCAAGTTCTTTCTTGGTCTACAGATCATGCAACAAGATGAAGGTATTTTCATTACACAATCCAAATACATAGAGAAAGTGCTGAAAATATTCAAGATGGAAGATTCCAAGTCAGTTGGAACACCGATGACAACTAGATGTAAGCTGACAAAGGAGGACAAGTTATTAGAGGTAAATCATACTTTTTACAGATCAATAATTGGAAAACTCATGTATGTTGTACATACTAGACTAGATATTGCACATGCAGTAGGAATACTTGTAATATTTTCTGCTAATCCCAGGGAATCACATATGACTTCTGTGAAAATAATCCTAAGATATCTCAAGAATACCGAGGACTATGGCTTATGGTATAGAAGAGAAGGCAAATTTGAACATAAGGTCTTTACCGACGTTGATTGGGCTGGAAACATTGATGACCGAAAGAGCACAACTGGAGAAGCATTCTTTATGGGTGACAGACTTGTCACATGGATCAGCAAGAGGCAAGGATGCATCTCTCAGTCTACTACAGAAGCAGAGTATGTTGTTACTACTGCAAACTGCTCAAATATTGCATGGATCAAACAATTACTGGAAGGTATGCATATGAAAATTCTTGAACCGGTAATTATCTACTGTGAAAATACCAGTGCAATAAACATTTCCAAAAATCTAGTCATGCACGCTAAGACAAAGCATATTGCTATCAAGTATCATTATTTGAGAGAACAAGTTCAAGAAAATGAGGTGATAACTTGAGTATGTACAATCAAAGGAACAATTAGCTGATATATTCACCAAGCCACTGCCCAAGGATGCATTTGAGTACTTGAGAAAGAGACTAGGGGTCAGACCCTTGTCTACTGATCAGTAAGATGAATAGAAGAATGCATCAACCTACATATTATCAGAATATCATTCATGTTGATGTAAGAAAAGAGATGGACTTCAAAGATACATCTATACACATCAAGGTATTTATCTACTCTGAATACCAGATTTATTGTATTACTGATGGATTAGGAAAGTCAAGGAGTATATTATGGATAGAAAGGATTGTTTGGCATTACTGTCAACTATTTGTTTGGTATTGTTGTCAAAGGGAGAGATTATATCCATTATCACATTAAGGAGAGATTATATCCATCACATTATCCAAAGGCAGAGATGTAACCAGAAAGGGAGAGTACATACAAAGGGAGAGAATTACTGACAAGAGAAATAAAAAGAAAAAGGGAACAATGAAAGGGAGAGAGTTTGACACAGGAAAAGAACACATCACATCATAGGAAGAAAGATTCTACATCTATCCAGTCAAGGGATTGAAGATAGAGAGAAAGCTGCAAGAATCAAATCTAAGCTCTCATAAGCTTACCAAAGACCAGATATTTGTATCGACTATAGTACATAAGATTGGTAGTTTGATGAACTTCAACTGTTATATTTTATATTGTATTAGTAATAATATAGTGTGATAATGTAATGTGTTGCCATCAATGCCAAAGGGAGAGATTGATGAACTATAATTGATTGAGTGTTTTAAGATGTTAAGTTGATGATCACCAAGATATAGAAAGTTAATGCAAGACATTAAATCAGTTAATGTATGGTATTGTCATTGATGTCAACTTGATATAATATGTATGGTCATGGACATACTGCTAAAATAATTCATAGAACTGATGAATCAAAGTCTATGCTATCAGTAATGCATATAAGTCAAGTATTCACAAAGTGACTGTATACACCGACGGAGTGCACACCGACGGACAGAGTAAACCAACGAGAGAAAAGTCACAGTGTTACCCGACGAGAAAATGCATAGAATTATTGATGAGAAAAGTCACAGTGTTTCCCGATGAGAAAAGCACAACGTAACCTGGCGGAAAAAATTACAGTGTTGCCTGACGGACGGAGATCCCAAAGACAACTGAAGTCACACCGACGAAACAGTCAAATGTCACCGACAAATGACTGAAGTATTGATTGACATATTAGGGAGCTCAAATATGACAAAATGCTTAGCTGTCAAGAGCTAAAAATAGACTTAACTAATACTTATCATTGTTTTAATCGACAAGATAAAGCTGGAGATAAGTAAAGGATTTAAAGTTTCTTTGTCCAATTGGCAAGAAGATCTCTATGAGATAAAACTAGAGTTTTGCTTTAAATCTAATTGGCGAGAATTATGGATCACACCAAGATCAAGAAAGCCAAGAAATTGTGAAATCATGTCTATATAAGAGCCAAGCTTATTCATTGTGAATAAGGGGAGTGACAAGAGAATAGATGCTGAAGAGATTCTGAAGGAGAAGAAAGTCTTCATTCAGACCTGATCAATCAAGCTGAGGAAAGAGAAAAATTTTGTAGACACCAACAAAAAGTGATACAACATCACAGAGAAGAACAGTGTGGAGCAAAGGTATTGAATTGATAACATTGATCAGAAAGGTAATGCACTTACAATAGATCTGAAAATCTATAATTCAAGTTGTATATGTAAATAGATCAATTTATTGTTTCAGTTTAACCACTGAAGCATCAAGTCTCTTAACCGAGCAGGACTTAAAAGTCTTTTCTAATGGAGATACATCCCAAGGAGTATCAAAAAGTTTGACCATACAAAGTACCATTGGATATGCCCGATACCTATTGACATGCCAAATGAGTGTTTGATCAAGGATGGTAGCATTAGATGCCAGATACTAAGTGACAAACTATCTATTTAAATCCTCTAACAAGGTCACACCTAACAGTGTGTTTGTAACCTTTAACAAGGTTGTCTCTTAACCGAGCTCACTTCAGAAGAGTGAAAATTTGGGGTACCAGTCCCAGTGGTTTTTCCCTTAATGGGGTTTCTATGTTAAAAAACCATGTTTCATGTGTCTATGAGTAATTACTTTTTTGTTTTTCATTTCACATAAGTAAATCTAGATTGATTGGTATACACTAGTTATTTACTGTGTTTTGGTAAATAGAACGACTGCTTATCGGTAAACATACAGTAGAAGGTTTTACAAAGCATTCTGAAAAGTAGTAATTTGATATAAGTATTTCAAGGCATTCATCTTACAGGACTTAAGATAACTAGAGGTATAATTTCGTGGTACTAAGTTTGAAGGGTTGATTTAAGGATTAATTTTTGAGGCCACTAATTCACCCCCCCCTCTTAGTTATTACTAACAGTACCCTCGATAAAATTCACAATCTCTGTATGGGGAAACTCTAGCGGGTACTCTCACCAAGGGTTGATTGGCTATAGAACCTAGGGCTCAATGCAAAGGCAAGTAGATGCAAATGGGTAGTCATTTTGTTCCACCTCTCTACCATGATTACCTGTAGCTCCTTGAAGAAATTTTCTTAAGGATCTTCCTCTTTCTCATTTATGATATTTCTAATATCCTCTATCATGGAGTCAATTCCATCATATACCTCACCCAAGAAAGGCATATCCATGTCAGTGTATCAGAATATGCTCAATATATGCTTAGTGAACTTCAGAAGGTACTCAACATGATCCCACCAAGAGTCATCTAGTATTAATGCCTTAATGGCGGTTTCCTTGGCACTATTAGATTACCTCCATATGCTCCAATTACTATTGATTACCATTCTAGGAAATGCCTCTTTAACCTTGACAAGGCGTCTCAAAACAATAGTGGTGGAGGCAAAGCGGGTCTCGACAACCTATTTTAAGATCAAAACAATAATAAATTGACGCAGTCTCGGAGGATCCAATAAAGGACTATCCAAACTTGTAGCCAACAACAAGAACACACAACGTAAACAACACAACTCAAGATATATATCAATATCATCTTATATTATCTCAAAATTCAAAATTACATGCAACATGTCGGGCTGTGAGGCCTTCCTGGTTAGGGGAAATTGCATCAATAGATTAAACAAGATCTTGCAGGATCCAACCTTATCAATCTACCCTATAGCTAAGTGGAAGAAACCAGATCTGAACTTGTGCTTGCAAGCCACCAAGAAATATGCAATCTCTATCTACCCACTTACAACTATCTACAACAACATATGATATTTTAGCTTATTAGCTCACTCTACTATCCTCTATCTATCTTCCAATGCCTCTCTCATGTCATCTTCCTCTAAACATTAACCTAGACTCTCCTTTATATAAAACAACCACAATTCGACTTGTAAACAATAATTAAATGTCACTCGGCCATTACAATTCACAATGAACAAATATTAAATGCACCAGTTGGCTGCGCCAATTAATAACAAATACATAGGAAAACACATCAACCCAGATTTAGGTCCACACAAGATCCAATGCCACAAATATGCACATCTCAAAACTCAACATGATCCCAATGACCTCCTCAAATCATGGATGCAATCTCCAATGTCTACCCAATCCATAAACACAAGTTGGTGAGCCCCAACAACACATCGGTCAACAAACACACTGAGAACCAGACCACTCGGTGAAAGACACAACCGAGAAGAACTCCACCGAATAGACACCATCGAGTAATATTCTACCAAGCAAGACACCACTGAGATGCACACACTGAGAAAATACCACCGAGTAGTGTACCTCGAGTTGAATATCATTGAAAATAGCAACATCGAGCACCACTGAGTCCAATAGTGAAGTAATACATCTTTGAACTAAGAACTACCACCAAAGTGACTGAGCACCTCATGTCTCAACCAAGTGAACTACTAAAATAGAAATCAAACCAAAACATGTTTTTGGTGACACAGAATTGCCAACTACCCCAGGATGCTCCTGCATCAGACACCCTAGGTGCAAAAAGATGTTCTCAGTAGTTGGATGAACATATCTTGGGATTCAACACATATATCCCAAACTGGTTCTTGATATACAAGTCTTCCAAGTCCTCAACCGACACACTCTTCCCTCGGTTCTTCTCCTACTTCCTTTTACCACTTGTACTTTCTAATTTATCTTCATATCTCTGCACACTCATGTTTGCACCAACCTCTACAACCATTTTAGATCTACTACCAATGCTCAAGTTCCTCTTACCGAGCTCTACATCCTTCAAAGGAATCAGAATATACTTTTGTCCATCCTTCAGTATAGTAAAGGAATTTCTCCATAATGTCACATAATACTTCATCTCTATAAGTACCAATATAAAAACTCACCATGCACTGCTCCTTCACCTCTACTGCATGACCAACTTGTAACCAACTTATCTGATAAGGACAAGGATGCCTCAACCTTTTCAAACCAATTTTCTGAACCATCTCCTCAGAAACTAGGTTTTCAGTACTTCCTCCATCAATAATCACCTTACAACATTTACCACCAGACTTGCACACAGTCCTGAACAAGATCTTCCTCTAACAAGAATCAGCTTGCTTCGAGGGCAGAAAAGTTATCCAAAGAAAAATATTCATACCCTCCACCTCAGGTTCATTCTCAAAAAAATCATTCACCACAACATTTTGATGACTACCAACCTTCCTATTTGCATGGGGACATTCAAATGACCAATGTCCTCCTTCACCATAGTTATGTTGAAGACAATTATTCAATTGTGTATTGTCATTGATGTTACACATGTATATACACTTATATAGTGGTTTTACTCTAATGTCTACATTCAGGCCGAGCATAGTTGGTAAATAGAATGAGTTGAGGTCGGGCATTGAAGAAGTTTAGTGTTGACCAAGTTCACACGGGCATTTTAGTCTTGGTCAGGCATTCAGTTGCAACCGACTAACAGTGATTTATATTATGTAACTAAATGGTTATATGAGGCCGACTGTATTATGATTTATCATTTAGAGTTTATTCAAGCTGACTTGACAGGGCTTACCATGTATTTATGAAAGGTCAAGTTTGGATTGAATGTGTTGTTTTTGATATAGAAGTGTGGAATTATGTGACATGAAGAGTGAAGGAGAAATCAGATGGGATTATGATTAAGTACAGAACACTCAGAACTGCAATAGAATATTTGATAAGCAATGATCTAGTTACAATCAAGCAGAGATCTAAATCAACAAAGACAGTTGCTTACACATACAGGTCAATCCATTGTTACTTTCTAACAATTGTAGTAGTGATCAAAATCTCTTAACAGAGTAGACTTAGCAGTCTTTTGTAAATCCTCTCACAAGGTATCATTTCCAGATTGAAGTGTTGAAGACCTCTAACAAGGCCACTCCTCACAGGGTGATTAAATCCTTTAACAAGGTCACACCTAACAGTGTGTTATTGTAACCTTTAACAGGCTTGGCTCCTAATAGGGCTCACTTCAAAAGAGTGAAAAACAATAACTAGTTACATTGGTGGTTTTTCCCATATTGGGTTTCCATGTTAAATCCCAATGTTATATGTGTACTTGTTACTTGTTTTATCTTTTATGTTTTATGTTTCTGCACTTAATCACTAAAGTATAATTGCATTAAATATTGCTTTGACAACCGAGTAACAATATTAAATTATTTAGACATCTAAGGGACAAGGATTTGTTTTGAAGTAACCGATTCACCCCTCCCCTCTCAGTTACTTATCTCATTTCTACCAATTGGTATAAGAGCTTCAAGTGCTTTCAGCAAAGGTTTCAAGGCCTAAGCTAAAGATCAGAGATGTCTTACAGGAGAGAGATCCCAAATCTAAACAAAGACGATTTCCTAGCATGGTAGGAACTGATGAAGTTACATCTATCTACTATTGGAGATGCTGGTTTACAATTCTTAGAGACCAAATATGTTGCACCAACAGGGACTATGACTATGGAACAAATGATGGAATGGAAACTTCATAACATAATGATGATTGACAT
>MU226410.1:1240079-1253982 GCA_018584345.1 Thuja plicata | reverse complement strand
ATTCAGATGAT
The DNA here is from genome assembly GCA_018584345.1 of Thuja plicata. Lineage (NCBI taxonomy): Eukaryota > Viridiplantae > Streptophyta > Pinopsida > Cupressales > Cupressaceae > Thuja > Thuja plicata. The sequence continues at coordinate 1,253,971 of MU226410.1, read as the reverse complement.
AATTTTGCTCTCACTTTTTGAGTAACTTCTGAGTTCTGCTTTTTCCTCCTTCTGCTTCTCTCTTGTAACAGGTTATTTGCATGCAGGTATTCTTGGCATTCTGTGGATTTGTATTTTTCAAATCCTACAACAATGATGATGAATCTGATGATGAAGATCTTGAAATCATTGAAGCACTACTTGCAAGAAGAGTTGCAAAAGGAAAATACAGAGGAAGGATACCATTGATTTGTTTCTCATGCAATGAGGTTGGTCATATTGCTGCAAAGTGTCCAAACAAGGAAGACAAGGATGAAAGGAAGTCTAACAAATTCAAAGGTTAGAAAGATTTCAATAACCACAAAAGCTATAAGGATAAAGGCAAGAAGTCTTGTTATATTGCAAAATATTCTGACAGTGATGAAGAAGAAGAAATGATTTATATTGCCATAAAGGATGAGTCGGATGAGGAAGATGAAAAGAGTGCAATTTTCTCACACATCAATAAAAATGATACTTGGATAATTGACAGTGGTTGTTCTCATCACATGACTAGTGATAAGACAAAGCTCAAACATCTTGAACACTATGGTGGTGGAAGTGTCAGTTTTGGGAATGTTGAACCTTGCCCAATAAAATGAAAAGGTTGCATTGTTCTGACAGAAGGAATCAAATGTGATAATGCTTATTGGGTTGAAGGATTAAGGAGAAATCTACACAGTGTAGCACAACTGAACAACATTATCTTCAAGGTAGAATTTATGAATGGAGGCCAAGCTCCTAGATGGTAAAGGGAACCTAGTTGGAACTGGCAGGCAAACAAAAGGTAATTTATTCTATCTTGATCTCACTGAACGTTCATGCTATATTGCACAAGTAGAAGAAAGCTGGTTATGGCATAAAAGGTTATGCCATATGAACTTTGATAATTTGGTAAACATAAGCAAGAACAAAAGAGTCAGAGGTATTCCTATCTTGAAGAAACCCGAGTTAGCAACATGCAAACAATGTCAAATTGGAAAGATGAGCAAGACTAGCTTCAAGAGAAAGAATTACAATACTGATGAAGGCTTGGACTTGGTACATACTGATCTATGTGGACCAATCAGAACAACAAGCTATACTGGAGAAAAATATTTTATTTTGTTTGCTGATGATCATTCCAAAGTGATGACTGTCATGTTTCTCAGAGAGAAATTAGAAGCTTTTCAGAAATTCAAGTGGTATCTTGCAAGAGTTGAAAAAGAAATAGGAAAGAAACTAAAATGTTTAAGATCTGACAAAGGAGGATAATTCATCTCTAATGAGTTCAATGAATTCTACAATGAAAGAGGAATGAAAAGACAGGCATCTGCCCCTGGTACACCAAAAAAAAATGGAATAGCAGAAAGGAGAAACATATCCATTATGCATTGTGCCAAAACCTTAATGATTGAAAAGAATGTTGCTGCCAAATACTGGAAGGAGGCCATCAGTACTACAATGTTAACGTTGAACAGAGTTCAACTGAAGAAAGGTAGTAATCATACACCTTTTGAATTATGGTATGGCTATAAACCTAATGTTCATTATTTCAAAGTATTTGGAAGTAGATGCTACATCTTGAAGGAAGCAAGAAATGGGAAACTAGATGCAAAAAGTGATGAAGGAATATTCCTAGGTTGCTCATGTAAAAGCAAAGCATACAAATGTTTGAATCTTACTACTCATAAAGTCATAGAGAGTGTACATGTCAAGATTGATGAGTTTTCAGAAAAATGTGAAGAGAAGAGAAGTAAAGAGCCTGAAGACTATAGAAACTTTGTATATCATGAACCTAATAGTATACCTATGACTCAAGCAATGGTGATGGGACAACATACATTGACACAAACAGTACTACCTGATTTGAAAAATGAGCAACACGAAGTGTTAGTAGAAGGACCCGAGTCATAGGCAGAGGGACCTGAGTCACAGATAGAAGGAACCAAATCACAATCAGAGGGAACTGAATATCAGACAAAGGAACAAGAAATAATATTTGAGAATGAAAGACCTAGTGGATCAAGTCCAGAATCTAGATTGAAGGTTCCAGTACTTTCCAGATACATGAAAAGGCATCATGCACCTGAGAAAATAATTGGAGATCAGACAGAAGGTGTAATGACAAGAAAGAAACTAAAAGGTACATGCTTACTAAGTGAATTTGAACCTAGAACTGTTAAAGATGCATTGAATGATGAAAGTTGGATAGAGGCAACAAATGAAGAAATTGAGCAAATTGAGAAGAAAAAAACTTGGACTCTTGTACCTAGGCCAAAGGACAAGAATGTGATTGGAACCAAGTGGGTTTTTAGAAACAAGATGGATGAAAATGGAAAAGTTTCTAGAAACAAGGCCAAACTAGTTTGTAAAGGATATGCTCAAGAAGAGGGTATTGACCATGGAGAAACTTTTGCTCTAGTTGCAAGACTTGAAGGAGTTAGAAATCTTTTGGTATATGTTGCACATAAAGGATACAAAGTATATCAGATGGATGTGAATTCTGCATTTTTGAATGGAATCCTAGAAGAGGAAGTCTACATTGAACAACTAGAAGGCTTTATTGATCCCAACAGAAGAAATATGGTTTGTAAGCTACACAAAGCATTGTATGGACTAAAGCAAGTGCCCAGGGCCTGGTATGAAAGACTAAATAGCTATCTAATAAACATTGGATTTCAAAGAACCAATGATAACAGTAGCCTGTACATTAAAAAAGGACCACATAACAAGATAATATTAGCAGAAATATTTGTTGATGACATATGATTCACTAGTTATGATGACCTATGCAAAGCAATCTTTGTAGCTATTAGAAAAGAATTTGAAATGTCTATGTTTGGTGAGATCAATTTTTTTTGTTTACAAGTACATCAAATGAAGGATGGTATCTACATTACTCAATCAAAATATATCAAGGAGATACTAAAGAAATTTGGTATGGAAGATTCTAAACCTATTGGAACACCCATGTGTGCTGGACAGAAACTATCTAAGGATGATGATTCAAAAGAGGTAGATCAGACCAATTATAGATCCATGATTGGAAAATTGCAATATGTTGTGCACACTGGACCTGATATAGCATTGACAGTGGGTATTTTTGCAAGATTTTCTGCTAATCCCATAGATAATCACCTAATGGCAATCAAAAGAATTATGAGATATTCTGAAAGGTACTGAAGACTATGGTTTATGGTATAAGAAAGGTGGAAACTTTGATTTAAAAGCATTCACTGATGCTAATTGGGTTGGAAGCGTTGATGATAGGAAGAGAACCAGTGGTGGAGATTTCTTTCTTAGAAAAAGGTTAGTGTCTTGGACTAGCAAGAAACAAAATTATATTTCTCAGTCTACAATAGAGGCATAATATGTTGCTGCAATAGTGAACTATTCTAACATCATATGGATTAAGCAGCTGTTGTCAGGAATGAAGGAAGAGATAAAAGAACCAGTTATTATCTACTGTGACAACAACAATGCCATTAACATCTCAAAGAATCATGTGATGCACACCAAAACCAAGCACATAGCAATAAAATATCACTTCTCGAGGGAATTAGTATAGAATAGAGAAGTAAAGTTGGAATATGTAAACACCAAAGAACAAGTTGCAGACATATTCACCAAACCCTTACCTAAGGATGCATTCTTGTAACTTAGAGAAAAACTAGAGGTACTTCCCCTACCTGAAGGTCACTAAAATATAGTTTAGTGATGCATCAACCCAAGCGACAATAAAAATCTTCCAGTTGATGAAGATATATCAAAGCCCATTATAGATGAATCAGTACATTCAGGTACATTACAACTTCAAAGAGAAATAGTATTTATTGAATTGGAGTCTTTGGCATCTGTTGTCAAAGAGGGAGAGTTTTCTATAATACATAAGAATCAGAATGAAGCTAAGGACATTATCAGAGGGAGATTCAAAATGAAACTAAGGACATTGTCAGAGGGAGAATCAGAATGAAACTAAGGATGTTGTCAGAGGGAGAATCAGAATGAAGCTAAAGACATTAAATAAATTTTTTGTTGCTCCACAATTCTTTGTATTATGACATGATGTGTTGCCATCAATGCCAAAGAGGGAGATTGTTGAAGACAATTATTCAATTGTGTATTGTCATTGATGTTACACATGTATATACACTTATGTAGCGGTTTTAATCTAATGTCTACATTTAGACCAAGCACAGTTGGTAAACAGAATGAGTTGAGGTCGGGCATTGAAAAAGTTCAGTGTTGAGCGAGTTCACTCGGGCATTTTAGTCTTGGTCGGGCATTAAGTTGCAGCCAACTAACAGTGATTTATATTATGTAATTAAATGGTTATATGAGGCTGACTATATTATGATTTATCATTTAGAGTTTATTCAAGCCGACTTGACAGGGCTTACCATGTATTTATGAAAGGTCAATTTTGGATTGAATGTGTTGTTGTTGATATAGAAGTGTGGAATTCTGTGACATGAAGAGTGAAGGCGAAATTAGATGGAATTCTGATTAAGTATAGAACACTTAGAGCTACAATAGAATATCTGATAAAAAGGATCCAGTTATAATCAAGAAGAGATCTAAATCAGCAAAGACAATTGCTTACACATAGGTCAATCCATTGTTACTTTCTAACAATTGTAGTAGTGATCAAAATCTCTTAACAGAGTAGACTTAACAGACTTTTGTAAATCCTCTCACAAGGTAGCATTTCCAGATTGAAGTGTTGAAGACCTCTAACAAGGCCACTCCTCACAGGGTGATTAAATCCTTTAACAAGGTCACACCTAACAGTGTGTTATTGTAACCTTTAACAGGGCTGGCTCCTAACAGGGCTCACTTCAGAAGAGTGAAAAATAGTAATTAGTTAGATTGGTGGTTTTTCCCACGTTGGGTTTCCACGTTAAATCCTAGTGTTATATGTGTAATTTTTACTTGTTTTATGTTTTATGTTTATGCACTTAATCACTAAAGCATAATTGCATTAAAGATTGCTTTGACACCCGAGTAACAATATTAAAGTATTTAGACATCTAAGGGACAATAATTTATTTTGGAGTAACTGATTCACCCCTCCCCTCTCAGTTACTTATCTCATTTCCAACAAGTTATAACGAGTACATCTAAATACTTCTCTACCTGTCTTTCTCCTTAGTTCCACAGGTTTCAGCTCATCCTCAACTCTTAGTTTATCCTTCACCGATTGTTCCTACTTCTCTTTCCCTTAGGAACTACCAAAATTCCTTCTCTTCAACTTATCTTCTACCTTCAATGCATACTGATAAGCATCTTCTACCAAGTCAATCTTCAACATACCAATCTCATCTTGGATATTGAATTTTAGACCATTAACATACCTTGCCACCTTTTCTTTAGAAAGTTCTCTATGCCCATACCGAATAGTCAACTTATAGAACTCCTCAGTATAATCTTCCATAATCATCTCCTTCTGTTTCAGATTCTACAACTTCTTAAATAATTCAAGTTCATAGTCAATAGGAATGAACTTAGCCTTTAGCTTTGCCACCATCAACATCCACCGATTGATCTTCATCTCACCTTCTTCTTCTCGATCTCTCTACAATTCTTTCCACCATAAAGAAACATGTCCCTTTAACTTTGTCTGTGCCAACCTCGCTCTAAGAGGATCTTTAATGTCTTCCAGCTCAAAGTAGTCTTCTAACTCACCGATCCAATCAATCACATCCTTGGGTCTCAATGTACCTAAATATTTGGAAACCTCCATTTGGTAGTTAGTACTCAACTGAATTCTAGATCTCTGCAACCGATCATATCTATCTCCTCTAGAACTCTCAATCAGCTCTGTCATCTCCACTAGATCCAGCAACTTAAAAATCTTCAATAACTTCTTCATACCAATCATCCATTCTCAAACCTCTATGCAATCCAACATTTCTGATCCCTTCTACAATTTCATTCTTCATTGCCCCCATCTCAGATCTGAATCTTTCTGTTATCCTTGCTTCCACCTCATCAGAAAGATCTGCAATCACCCTAGGGTCCAATCTTCTTGGAGGCATCTCTCCAGATCTTCAAAAACCCTAAGCTCCACAAGAAATGAGCCAGCAACTCTGATACCACTTGATGTAGTCCAAGGTCGAAGGATCCAATAAAGGATTGTCCAAACTTGCAGCCAACAACAAGAACACACAACGAAAACAACACAACTCAAGATATATATCATATCAACTTATATTATCTTAGAATTCCAATTACATGCAACATGCCAGGTTGTAAGGCCTTCCTGGTTAGGGCTAATAACATCAACAGATTCAACAAGATCTCATAGGATCCAACCTTATCAATCTACCCTATAGCTAAGTGGCAGAAACCAGAAATGAACTTGTGCTCGTGAGCCACCAAGCAATCTACAATCTTTGTCTACCCACTTACAACTATCTGTAGAAACATATAATCTTTCAGCTTATTAGCTTACTCTGCTATCCTCTATCTATCTTCCAATGCCTATCTCCTATCATCTCCCTCTAAGCGTCAACCTAGACTCTCTTTTATATAACAAAACCACAAGTCGGCTTGTAAACAATAATTAAATTCCAGTCAGCTATTACAATCCACAATGAACAAATATTAAATGCACCAGTCGGTTGTAATTAATAACAAATACATAGGAAAACACATCGACCCATATTTAGGTCCACACAATATCCAATGCCACAAATCCGCACGCCTCAGAACTCAGCATGATCCCAATGAACTCCTCAAATCATGGATGTAATCTCCAATGTTCGCCCAATCTATAAACACAAGTCAGTGAACCCCAACAACCCGTCGGTCAACAAACACACTGAGAGCCAAACCACTCGGTGAAAGACACAAATAAGCAGAACTCCACCGAACAGACACCACCGAGTAATATGCTACCAAGCAAGATACCACCGAGCTACACACACTGAGAAACTACCACTGAGCAGTGTACCCTGAGTAGGATATCACCAAAAATAGCAACACCGAGCACTACCAAGTCCAGTCACCGAGTCCATTAGTGAAGCAATGCATCTTCCCGGGAACTACCACCAAAGTGACCGATCACCTCAGGTCTCAACCAAGTGAACTACTAAAATAGAAATCAAACCAAAACATGTTTTTGGTGACACATGATTACCAACTACCCCAGGATGCTCCTGCATCATAAATTAAAATTAAAATCAAGATAAAAAGTTTAATAAACTAAAGTGAATATAATTCTAAAACATGTATAAATTTTAAACAATTGAACTTACCTTCAAGAGCTCCAATTTTGAGAATTGTCTAAATATGGCTTGCATCATATGGTGGTTCATGACAAACATTTGGATCTCCTATGCCTCTTCATACATTTTTTTAATCCACTCAATCTTAGTGCCAATTTTTCACAGCATTAGGTTGAGTGAGTGCACAACACAAGGTGTCCAAAAAATGTGTTCGAAGAAATCCTCAACCAATAAGTTGGCAACCCTACAATTCTTGGCATTGTCAGTTATTACCTGAACAACATTTTGAGGGCCAACTTGCTCAATGGCTTGGATGAGAATGTTTGCAAAGAAAGGACCGTCCTTCACCTCTCCTTCACAATCCACAACTTTTATAAATATTGCACCTCTTGTGGACATTGCAATAACATTGACCAAAGGATGATATCTCACATCTTTCCATCCGTCGGATACTATGGTCACACCTGTTTCAATCCATAGATCCTTGATGGGCTTCATGGAAGCCTCTATATTGATCACCTCTTTGTCCAATAAAGTGGTGCACACCTTCTCATAGCTCGAGCCCTTGAAACCCTTTGGAGCCTCATTAATTGATCTCACCATTTTTTGCCAATACGGTGAGAGAACAACATTAAATTCTAATCCACATGCATAGACGCATCTCGTTGTGTTTTCCTCAGCAATGTCTTTTCATGAACCGTAATCGACAATATCCAGGTAATATAATATGTTCAATCATTGTCAAAACATCATAGCCATGTTAGTCAATATACCTTTAATATTATTATTATTAGTCTATGCAATTAATAAATTATTAATCAATAATATAGAGAATGACTAATATTATTAATAATACTAATGTTAAATCATATCCACATTAATTCAACCTATTGATCAAAATATATGATTAATATTAATATTAATAATACCTATGAAATATTTAACTAACAAAAAATAATTAATAATTAATAATACATATTCTACTCCCATAACAAATAACAAATCAGTAATATTGGTCAAACATCCCAATCGATAAATATCAAAGGAATTAGTAATATTGATTAAACACCACTTAATACTCATTGGTCTTAATATGGGGCCACGACCTGTGACTCCTAACCCCACACCATATATAAAGAGGGGGTTTTTGAGACTTAGGGAGGATATAATATAATAGGAGGTGTTCATTATATAGACCGTGTTGGTGCTCAAAACAACAGATTCAATTTCATATGGACTTGTCAATCCAATGCTTAGAAACCCAAGTGATTTGGCCAACTAACAAGTCACAACCAAGGCAAGGCTGGAACTTCTACAATTCTGACTCTGCAAAACCAAGGCTCGTAGGCCTATATCTTGACTTATCCTTCAAGTTACAAGGCTTTTTATAGCAGATAAGTAACACTTCAACCTTCTCTCTCAAGTATGGAAAGGCACTTGAAAGAAATCTAACTGAAAGCAATATATCATGAACTGTAAATTGAAATAATTTAAGTAATTGAAAGAATGTTTAGTAAATGTGTATGTAATTTGAAATGAATAGGTAGATAAGATATCACAAAAATATAAACAATGAACTAAATAACTATAATCTAAATAAGCAAGAAAGACCAGTGTCTTAATCAACCGTGGGCAATAGAGTCACTATCACTCCAATCTTATGTTCAACCTCAAAGACAGTTTTACAAGAAAACTTATCACTTCAAAGGTGTTATGGAATGTACATGCAACCTAAAACAAATTCAGAGATATTTCAAAAGTGTAATACTTATCAGATGAAAGCCCAATTGACTGAGGCCTCAATCAACAAAATTTAACCATGCAAAATGAGAAAACCAACTGAAAATATAGACTATGAGTCAAATCAGGAAGCATGCACATCAAAATATCACTTTGAAGAAGTTCTATTGGTTTATCTGAGGGACTAATTGTAAAATGATTAATGAAGAAAAAAGACTTATCTTTATTGATTTTTAAGAAAATAGTACATCCAGGTCCATGTTATAGTTGTTTATCCAAAACTATCCAAACATGTGAAATTGTATTATATTGTATTGTTTTGTCTCTTTACATTTTACATTATGTATATACATGTGTTTGAGTGGCTTTCCACCTCTTTTAGGGTGAAAAGACACAACCCTTATTACAAATTATCTTGAAAAAAAAATAAACTAACTCAAAAAATAACTACCTAACTTTCGGATTTGGCTTTGGTCAAAAATATATAACTCCTCATGAAAAGCTAATATTTCTGCTAGAAATAGGAAATTTGATTTTCTGAACTGGGTCATTTTTAGATTTTTAAAATTCAACAATATTCAGCCTCTGTCGGCATCATCTTTTTAGAAGTTTGAAATTCCAGCATTTTTGAAGGCTTCAATTAGTTAGTTCTATTTATTTGTGTCATAAATCTTCCTTCCTTTGATTTTTTTAGTATGGAGAAAATTGCTTCTTGATAATGGATTGGGACTTCTAAATTCTCTAAATTTAGGGTACCACCAGTGGCTCTTTCTAGGGACGTATCCTCCCTGTGAGCATAGTGAGGTTCCAGATATCTCTGGAGGAGCAGACCAAGTATCCATACTTAATCTAATGCAAAGTGAAATTGGGTGGCCCCGGGCCCCCAAAAAAATGAACACTACTTCTTTCCTCTATCAAGCACATAATTTTGATCATGTAATACTTTTGATCTCCCGAATACGATGCCACCACTCTCATGGACACCATTCAATGCTTTGTTAACACGCTTTGTATTTTTTTACCTTTAGAAAAGTCAGCAGGTCCACTGTAGTCCTTCCTAAATATAATATCCCCATACATTTGATCAACCCTACAAGTAACTAGATTAAGCTCTTCTTCTTGGATATCTTTACGTACATAATCTTCCCTATACTCAAGATGTTTCTTTTCACAAAAAATATTTAGAGATAACTCACATTCAGGGACTTCCTTCTTATCAAGAATTTGATCAGATAGGATACTCGAATGATTTTCAGAACTAATATTCAACACAATCTCCTCATTAAGTCTGTTTGATTCCATCTCATCTTCACATGTTTGATACAACTTCTTCTCATAGGATGAAATAATGCATGCCTCACTTTCTGAATACACTTCCCCATACATATTTTGAGTTTCATCATCTTCAAAATGATCACTAGGCTCATTGTCTTTATCATGATGTTGATGGAATTGATTGCATAGAAAATATTCTTCAAATAATGGATTCAAGGATATAGAGAACTCAGGCATATCTCCATGAGAGATTTCATTTGAAACTTCTTCGTGTTCATATTTTGTATGTTGTTCTATTTCATCTCCGTTATTTGATTCTTTAAATTTATCATCTTCTTCATCTAGTACCCCCTGAGTATGTACTTATCCATCAACTTGCTTATCATGGTGCATTGAGAAAAAAATTTGACCACTCTTCTCAACATGTTTTTGATATTCCATGTCTAGTAAATATGAGATTCTTTTGTACTGAGAAGATATTCTTCCTCATCATCATGGTCATTGATACCTGTTTCCATGCAAATCTCACTACGTACAGATTCTTCTTCAATCTGATCTGAATTTTATTCCTCTATTTCATCATTCTTTTCTTCCCTCAATACTTCACATATTTTCTCAAGAAAAACTATTAGTTGAGAATCATGGTAGATTCCTAACTCATAAATTTTATCCATTAATTCCCTTCCTTGAGGCCTAATATTTGAAGGTATTTCCCGATAGATATTTATCATTCTCATGAACAAATGTACTACAGGTTCACCTTTATATCTTTCCAAAATGAAGAATGTATCCAAAGGGGACATGTAAGATTCTTCCTCTATGTCATTCTTCTTTTCTTCTCTTAATTCCTCACATACTTTCTCAAGAAAAATTAACAGTTGAGAATCATCATATATTCCTAACTCACGAAGTTTATCCATTAATTCCCTTTCAAAAGACCTAATATCTGAAGGTATTTTTTGATAAATCCTTATCATTCTCATGAAAAAATGTATTGCAGATTCTCCTTCATATCTTTCCAAATTGAAGAATGTATCCAAAGGGGACATGTACAATTCTTCTTCCACAATGTAATTTGGATTTTCTTCCATACTGGAACTTTGGTCTTCATATCGTTCATAGCACATGTTGTCTTCTTCACCACTAGCATCATGAAACGTATAAAGAAATCAATTCTCAAACACTCTCCATGATGAGATACATTGTGTGGGTGGTGAAATCATATACTTGTCTGCCATTATCTTTTAACATCCTAACAAATAGCCTCATCACCTGATCCTCTGTAGAAATCTCATAATCTTCTATGAATGTATAAAATGCATCCAAGTGTTGTAGTGTCGATTCATCCCATTCTCCATGGAACTTTGGTAGAAGTTGTGAAATTTTAGGGGATAAATTATTTGGGATGCATTGAAATATCCCAAGATCTAATGGCCTGATACCATCTGGAATAAAAGGATTTTTTTGAAATGATGGATACATTTGAAACAACAATCCACCATCTCCTTCTGAGTCTTCTCCCTCAGTAGAGTCACTGACTGAAATTCTTTTTTCAATAGAGTCACCGCCTTCTTATCAGAAGGAAAATACTTACTGTCTTCTGAGTTCTTTTCTCCCAGTCGAGTCTTAAATATATCACCAGAGCTTCTAGGTAAAATACAAAAATGTTCTTTTGAACAACTTTCCAGTAGAGTCGCTAATCTGTTGGTGCTCAAAAAAATAGATTGGATTTCCTATGGACTTTTCAATCCAATGCTTGGAAACCCAAGTGATTTGGCCAACTAACAAGTCACAACCAAGGCAAGGTTGGAACTTATGCAATTCTGGCTCTACAAAACCAAGGCTGGTAGGCCTATACCTTGACTTATCCTTCAAGGTACAAGGCTTTTTATAGAAGATAAGTAACACTTCAACCTTCTCTCTCAAGTATGGCAAGGCACTTGAAACAAATCTAACTGAAAGCAATATATCATGAACTGTAAATTGAAATACTTTAAGTAATTGAAAGAATGTTTAGTAAATGTGTATGTAATTTGAAATGAACAGACATATAAGATATCACAAAATTATAAACAGTGAACTAAATAAATATAATCTAAATAAGCAAGAAAGACAAGTGTCTTAATCAACCATGGGCAATAGAGTCACTATCATTCCAATCTTATGTTCAACCTCAGAGACAGTTTTACAAGAAAAATTATCACTTTAAAGGTGTTATGGAATGTACATGCAACCTAAAACAAATTTAGAGATATTTCAAAAGGGTAATACTTATCAGATGATAGACCAATTGACTGAGGCCTCAATCAACAGAATTTAACCATGCAAAATGAGAAAATCAATTGAAAATATAGACTATGAATCAAATCAGGAAGCATGCACATCAAACTATCACTCTGAAGAAGTTCTATTGGTTTATCTAAGGGACTAATTATAAAATGATTAATGAAACAATTGCATATATGAAGAAAACAGACTTATCTATATTGATTTTTTTTTAAATAGTACATCCAGGTCCATGTTATAGTTGTTGATCCAAAACTATCCAAATATGTGAAATTATATTATATTGTATTGTCTTGTCTCTTTATATTTTACATTATGTATATACATGTGTTTGAGTGGCTTTCACACCTCTTTTAGGGTGAAAAGACACAACCCTTATTATAAATTATTTTGAAAAAAAATAAACTAACTCAAAAAGTAACTACCTAACTTTCGGATTTGACTTTGGTCGAAAATATAAAATGCCTCGTGAAAAGATAATATTTCTTCCGGAGATAGGAAATTTGATTTCCTGAACTGGGTCATTTTTAGATTTTTAAAATTTGACAATATTCAGCCTCTGTTGGCATCATCTTTTTAGAAGGTCGAAATTCCAGCATTTCTGAAGGCTTCGATTAGTTAGTTCTATTTATTTGTGTCATAAAGCTTCCTTCCTTTAATTTTTTTAGTATGGAGAAACTTGCTTCTTACTAATGGATTGGGACTTCTAAATTCTCAAAATTTAGGGTACCACCAGACTGTAAGAAGGAAAGACATTAGTCTAAGGCATAAAAGTGTGAAAACAAGGAGAATTAAGAAAGGATACCCACATGGACAAAAGGCAAAGTATATAAACTTGAAATAAGGAAAAATCTTCCTATTAAGGTATGTAGATTTATTTCATTGAATTTAAGGATTAAGATTCACTCTACTTTTACAGTTAAGATAAAGAAGAAATAGGCAACCCTAAATAAGTAAAATTTGTCATATATGATATGATTAATTCTACACTAATATTATTAGGAAATAATCTAATTTTATATAGTTTGAATATATGTATTGTTTATGAAATAAATTTATGATATATATATATATATATATATATATATATAATGTTGAAATGGTTATTTTGTAAATTAGAATTGTATGTGACTCTAATTTTTAAAATGATAAATGGATAATTCTGAGGATTATACTCTGATTTTTATAATCAATGTTTTTTCAACTAATGTTCATACATTTATATGTATGCTCACAAATTAAAATATGATACTGGATACTATATAGAATGAATCTTATATTTATTAGAGATGGGATTCCTATATCTAGAGGGGGCTAGAGGAAAGTGTTATAGTTTCCCTAGTCTCGGGGTATGTGCCAAAA
>MU226410.1:1189766-1234583 GCA_018584345.1 Thuja plicata | reverse complement strand
CATTTGTCTTTACATTTGTATTAATTTTTCTTGCTCTTGTAAGAATGATATTGTGGTATGAAACTGATACCATCTGTATCACAGGCCTCTCTATATGGTTTGAGGTCTGAAACTGAAACCATATGACCGTTACGAACAGAAACACAAGTTCTCATTCTGGGGGTAATACAAGATTTCACTTTATAATTATTTATACACCCTCTCCCTTTATTTTTGGTAATGTCTAACTTCTTTCTTTTATTTTCATGTACTTCTTATTTTTGTCTCTTTCTCTGTGCAGGCCATCTCCCTCTATTTTTGGTTATCTTTGACTTCGTTCTTTTGTTTTCATGTAAAATTTGTTGGCATGTAATTCTTGCCATTTCTTGTTTCTCTTGTTCTTCCTCTTCTGTGATGTCTGCCCATGATTGAGAATGCACTGTTATTCCTCGTCTGCTCATGATAGACGATGAAGACTATTATTGTTAATTCTCATCTTTACTATAAGTTGATATATTATTATATATTAAAATACATATTGTTAATGTTCACTTGAAGATCTAATCTATGCATCTTCAAGGACAACTTAGTTATTGTGAAAATGAAATCTATATAATTTGAATTATGGTCATGTTCTTCAGAGAACACATAGTAGCTTATCATTTTCCTTTATGAAAGGTAAGAACCTAACTCTAGAATTTACATGTATGATGGTAGAAGTAGTTTTTTTGGGGTCACTCCATGATAGACAACAATCTCAGAGTGTATGGGTCTCACTCGTGAAAGCTCAAATATGGATTGTTTTTCATCTTTATTACATTGTGCTAATTTTTTAACTCATTTTTGTCACATGAATTAGTAACCCTAATATGTGTTATCAACAATAAAGCTTAAGATATTTCTCATGATTAAGTTTATTATAGTCCTACATTTGGGTTTGCAACACTAAAATTAAAGATATGATGAGCTATAAAATGATTTGTTAAATTGCTATTTTCAAAACCCTTATTTCATTCAACACATTTATCTAATCAAAAACCAAATTTGTTAAATTATACAGGAGTTGTTCCAAGTTTTTTAACCCAGATAGATCATTTGATCAATTTCATTTCAATTTGAATGTGAGGTCTCTTTTTTAGATTTGGGAAGCATAGCACTATTATGATTATTTTCTATGATGGAAGGTAAGAACCTCTGTGTAAACTAAATTCTACTACATGCACTTCAAATGTAGGAAAATATACCCTCCACTCTGTAGACTAACTTCAATTTTTTTGCAAGGCTCGATGTGTTTCAACTTGTATAACCTTTTCTTGTCATGAAAAATCTATAAAAATTTCACACATGAGAAACATAATTAATCTTTCAGATTGCAGATAGAGCCGTATGAAATATCAAATCAAAGCCCATGACACAGTAACACATTAGCTTTCTATACTTAAACCTGGCTTTAATTTTTTTTGCTTGTGTAATCATACATAAGACTCACACATGTACTTTATAAAATCTACATGACACCCCCCAACTTAAAGGTTAATTTTTTTCTCAAATTAGAAAAAAGAAGGAAGGTGTATGGGAAAGCAAATGGGAATGATATCATAATAAAGTGTTATCTAAATCTAGTATATATTCATACAAATGTAATAATTCATAACATCTAAATTACATTAAAGGAAAAAATGGAGTATGTGTACCTTTCATAATCGAAGAAGTGCAACTAAGGATCTTTAGATGAGAAAAAATGTGATGGCGACTTAAAGTGGAAGGGATTGACGAGATTGGTGAATGCATAGTAATGAGGATGGAAATATTTGAAAAGTGGTGGGAAGGCAATTGTTGCATGCTAAATGAAATTTGAGTTTGTTGCATGTAAATTCTGGAAAAAGAAAAACTCTATTAAAAAATTGGAGTCAGATCCCTAGACTAATGCATGACAGGACTGAAATCCGCGTTAATACTGCATGCACCCAAGTGTTCATTAGGGAATGAGTAATCTATCACCAGATCATCTGATGAAGTTGTCAATCTAGAAATAAATAATGTCACAAAAATTAGGGGATAACCCTGCAAATTTTGGCTTTCTAAGGATTTTTGCATGCTTTTCAAGGTGTAAACTTCATATTCTTGAGCATTTTTTAAATTAAGTTACTTGTCGTCAAAGGCCATAGTCTTTAGTCTTTGTTTTGTTCATTTTTATCATTTAAAAGTTTGTATTTTACAAGTCTTTTGGTGATTTCAAAGTTTTTTCACCTCATTACATGAGGTATGTTTGAACACTTTCAAAGTGGACCAAAAGTCCCAAATTGCATATGTAGTTAGATTCTTTAGTCCCGACCTACATAGACAGGGCGTTTAAATATACTTGTAGTTGGGACTAAAATTCCCATCCATAAGTGAAAGTCTAATAAATGTCTATAAAATTTATTCCTAATTGATATGTAACTCCCTTTTTCTAGTGAATCATTGAATGATGAGTCAAATCAAATCTTGAACAAGTAGATATTTTTCTTCTAAAGCTAGAAATGGTTGTTTATTTCCACCATTTCTAGGGTTCAGGTTTTACTCCTATGCAAACATAAAATGATTTGTACATGAACTCCTCATTCTCATTTTTGAGCTAGGGCGCGCGTTGTTTTCTCTTTTGTAATTTACTTTGAGTTTTGATTAATGTTGAGTCATCTATGTGTACAGTTTCCTTTCCTATTTTCATTTTTGTAATACTATTTCACAATTTATTTTTTTTGTTCAAAACTAGTTATTGGTAATCCATGCATCTTTTCTTTTTTTAACGACCTTGTATTTATTTTGTTTTATCATGATTTCAAGGTTGTGAAATTGGTTAAACACTCTGCATTTTCCTTTTGTAATCAATACCATGAATCTCAATTAAATGAAACCGCATTTTGTAAATGTGAAGAGGGTGTTTACAATGTGACATCATAGCTTTTGAGCTCTTTTACATTTGTTGTTAGAAATAATAGTCCACAAGCACAACTGAGGGGGGGGGGGGGGGGGGTGAATTAGTTGTGATATAGAATATTAAACTTTATAAACCAAAACTGCAATGCAAATGATAACATAGTAAATGCCAACACAATAACACAATACTTCTTGTCGAGGAAACCCTATTAAAGGTAAAACCCCGGTGGGAATTAGCACCCACAAATAATGTACTGAGAGTATAGTATCCTTGTTAAAAGATTTAGCCTTGTTAGGAGCTTATTACAACTTTACAATACACAGTCCATGTTAGGAGACAAACCCTATTAGGAGTCAAGAAAAGTAGTAGGCTCACTGCCCAATCACACTGCCCAAAGAAGGTTATAACCACCCTCAAGGATTCACAATTCGAACAAGTTTATATAGGAAATATACAATCCAGTGAATTGTCTGATAACAACTGTCTTTGCTTGGTCATTTCAAATGAAGTATTCTTATCACAAACTCTGCTCTACATCCAGCAACAAAACAAGCCTCACATCTTTCACTTCTCTTCCTTTTTAATCTCTTCTACATCTTTCCAAAAGAAAAGATCACTCATATATACTCTATTACAATAATTCATTAGGTCGGCCAATTAAGCTTCCCTAATACACAAATAATTAATTATGTTGGTTAATTAGGCTTTCCCAATATACAAATAATTGTTTAACCCCTTGCTAAGATACACACAGTGCCTATAACAAGGAAACATCAAATACAATCCATCAGTTATGCTCCAAGATCCGCAATCTTCACTCACAATTCATAATACATGCTACATGTCTGAAGCCGGCCACCAAAATAGGTCTCGTCCATAATACACACCACAGCTGATGTCACCAACATCCTTACGCAAATCGATCAATATCCAACATTCCTCAATATGTCCTCTATCATCTAGTAAGCTTACATCGCCTGAAATGTCTTCATTTGTAAAATATACCCAAAACACAAAGACCTTCTCTATCAAGCATTACTGTCACAGTCCAGAAACTAGTCTTCACTAAATCATTTGTAACAACCTCAATATGCAACATAAATCCAAGTGACCTTAGGAATAAGGTCAACACACATCCTTCTTCATATAACCAACTTTGATCATTCTGAAACATTTGTACAGTGTCCTTACACTTCTGCCAGTCAAGTAAGAAGTCAGTTCTCTCCATAGAAATATATGTTGACATCAGTGAGAAAACATGAATATCAACAACATGAATAGTATCCAAATCTAATATCATCCAATAATCTCCCCCTTTGGAATTGATGGAAATATATGGGAAAATCCATCAACCCAAAAGTACTCTCTCTCAATACAATCTTCTCAATATCCTCAACACAAATCTCCCGAAAATAGTAGGGATTTTCACATAGAATCTTTCTCCCTTTGACAACAATGGAAAAGGGTGCCACAACTCAACTGTAATCTTCTATAAGGTGTAGCTTTTTCAAATCTTCATGTCCAACAGCCAGGTGCAAGATCACCCAAATGTGCTCTAAAGTTCCTGCGATCACTCCCCCTAAGGAGTAGATCCATGCATCAAGTCCAAAAAATGATATAGCTTTGAAAGCCACTAGACTGATGCATATTTGCATCAATTAATTATCACAAGGAGGGGCTCTAACCCCAAGCATGCTTCTGAGATACTCAAAAACATCTTTTGGAAAAGGTTTCACAAATATATCTACTATATGTTCCTTTGTGCTAATATACTCCAGTTTAATCTCTTTCTCTGCTAGGTCTTCTCCCTCAAGAAATGATATTTAATAGAAATATGTTTAGTCTTTGAATGCATAACAAGATTCTTCAATATATTCACTGTGCTAGTGTTATCACAATGGATAACCACTAGTTCTTCAAAAATTATTCCAATATCCTTCAGCATTTATTTCATCCAAACAACTTGTGTGCAATTCACTGCAGTAGCAACATACTCTGATTCAGCAGTAGATTGAGCAATACAATTCTACTTCTTACTTAACCAAGAAATCAACCTTTTCCCAAGGAAAAATGTACCATCACTTGTACTTTTTCTATCATCCACATTACTTGCCCAATCAGCATCAGTATAAGCCTGCAAAATAAAATCATCTGATTTTTCATACCATAATCCATATTTTGTTGTTCCTTTTAGGTATCTAAAAATTCTTTTCATGGCAGCAAGATGTGTCTCTTTAGGATCTTCTTGATATATTTTCACAATTCCAACTGCATTGGTAATATCTGGTCTAGTGTGAGCTTGATATTGTAGACCACCAATCATAGATCTATACTTTGTCTGAACAACACTTTGAGTTTCATCATTACTAATCAGTTTATACCCAGTCACCATAGGTGTCCAACAGGTTTACAATCATCCATTCCAAATTTCTTCAACATTTCCTTAAGATACTTGGTCCGAGATATAAAAATACCATTTTTACTCTGATTGATTTACAAACCAAGAAAAAATTTCATTTCACCTATCATTGACATCTCAAATTCATTTTCCATTTCTTTAGAGAACTTCTTACTTATCTTATCATTGCCTCCAAAAATGATATCATCGACAAAAATTTCTGTGATTAAGATTCCATCTTCATCGGTTCTTAAATATAAATTACTGTCTGCATTACCTTTTCTGAAACCAAGACAAAGCAGATACTTATTCAGTCTTGCATACCATGCTCTCGATGCTTGTTTCGGTCCATACAATGCTTTCTTCAACTTACAAACCATGTCTTCATCCCCTGTCAAAGAAAAACCATCAGGTTGCTCAATGTATACTTCTTCTTCAAGATCACCATTCAAGAATGTTGATTTCACATCCATCTAATATACTTGAAAGTCTTTATGTCCAGCATACGCAAGAAATAATCTTACAGCTTCCAACCTAGCAACAGGAGAATTTTTTTCTTCATACTCTATGCCTTCTTGTTGTGAGTATCCCTTACACACCAATCTAGCCTTGTTTCTTACCACTGTTCCTTCCTCATCCATTTTATTTCTAAAAACCCATTTAGCTCCTATCACATTTTTGTTCTTAGCTCTTGGAACCAATTCCCTAGTATTATTTTTCTTTATCTGTTCAAGTTCTTCTTCCTTAGCTTTAGTCCATGATTCATCTCTACATGCTTCATCAGTAGTTTTCGGTTCAACTTGAGAAATCAAACAAATTTCTTCTCTAGTTCTAGATCTAGTCATCATACCTTTACTTGCATCACCAATAATTTGATCTTCAGGATGGTTCTTATTAACATACCTCCTTGTCTTTGGAGTCTCAGTAACCTCAAACAATTCATCTTCAATTTCATTTTCAATCATCAAAGGTTCTTCAGGTGCAGCAGTGACCTCTTTCATCTCTATAATCTAACCACAGTCATATATTCTTTCCTGAATCTGAAACTTTTCATCTATCCTCACATTGGTGCTTTCAATCAACTTCCTCAATCTCATATTGAAACATTTATATGTTTTACTCTTAGTAGAATAACCAAGAAACATTCCTTCATCACTTCTAGCATCAAACTTCCCTATCTCATCATCTCTTTTGATATAACATTTACTTCTAAATATTCTGAAATATTTTATAGTAGATGTATGATCAAACCATAATTCATAAGGAGTCTTACTTGTACCTTCTTTGATCTGAATTATGTTTAAGGTGTACACAACAGTGCCAATTTCTTCTCTCCAATGAGCATATGACACATTTCCTTCCAACAACATAGTCCTTGCAGCATCTAATATAGTTATATTTCTTCACTCTGATATCCCATTCTATTTTTGAGTTCTAGGAGCTAATGTATGTCTGTATATTCCATGTTCTTCATAGTAGGTACTAAATAAATTTGATTTAAATTCTCCACCTCTATCTAATCTCAAACATTTTATCTTCAAACGAGATTCATTCTCAACTTTTACTTTAAATAACTTGAATTTGTCAAATGCTTCAGATTTCTCTCTTAAATTTGTAACCCACATCATTCTAGAAAAGACATCAACAAAAAGTATAAAGTACATTTCACCATAATATGATCTTGTTCTTGTAAGACTACACAGATATGTATGCACCATATCCAACTTCCCTTTTGCTAAATAAGATTTGCTTCTAAAAATTTGTCTGGTCTGCTTCCCCATAACACACTCTCTACACATAGTGTTAGATGGCTTTACAATCTTAGGTAGATCTCTTACAACATTAGTCATACTTGCCTTCACAATGTTATCAAAGTTAACATGACAAAATCTTCTATGCCACAACCAACTGTCATCAACCTTCGCAATAAAATAAGAAGCTTCAGATGTATTCAATTCAAATACATTACCTGTAGATTTAGTACCAGATGCAATCAAATCTCCTGATTTACTTCTGATAGAGCATTTCCCATCAATGAATTTCAATTGATAACCTTTGTCAACTAACTGTCAAACACTCAATAGATTATGCTTAAGTTCATCAACAAGTAATACATTGTCAGTATTAGTCTTTCTATCCAAGGAAATAGATCCAACTCCAATGATAAGTTTAGGAGTATTGTCACCAGATCTAACAACACCACCATCATATCTTTTCAAAATCACAAATTTGTTTTTATCTCCAGTCATATGATGTGAACAACCACTTTTTATAACCCATTCATATTTCTTTTCAACACGAGATACTAAGGCTCTTTCCTCATGTATAGGTTCATCATCCTTTATAGCAATAAATTCAATTTCATCATAGTCACCATCATCATCAAAAACATCCTCACTAGCATAATAACATTCCTTGTCTTTAAGATACTTTGATTTGTAAAACTTAGGTTTGTGCTTAGGATCCCTTGTAGGACATCGAGATGCAAAATGACCAATCCTGTTATATGAAAAATATTTCAAAGGTAATTTGCCTTCAAATTTACCCTTACCTCTCTTTTCTCTTCTAGCGATTAATTCTACCACTTCATCTACCTTTATTTCTTCCTCCTGTATCTATTCCCATTCCTCAACATTGTCTCCAAGCTCTTCTTTCAGGTTACTACTGCTGGTTCTTGCAATTATAGATAAGGTCTTTTTATTCTTATGCACAGTTGCCTTGAATGTTGACTCAACTTTAGGTAAAGTATCTCCCAATTCTATGGCCTCAAAAGTAGTTAGCTTACCAATCAACATCTCTCTAGTGAAGATCGGTGTCAAAGGTATAATCTCCTCTACATCTTGTACTTTGGTTCTATATGTAGATGTCAAAGATCTGAGAATTTTCGCAGTCACTTCTTCCTCATTGTAAGTATCTCCAGAGTTTCTAATGCCAGTAACCACTTTAGTAATTCTCTGTCCATATGCCCTAATGTTCTCATTTTCTCTCATTTTTAGTGATTTCATCTTTGTCTTCCAATTTTGTATCTTTTCTTGTTTTGTAAACTTATCTCCTTCATACAGTACCTCCAATCTTGTCCAAATCTCATGTGCAGAGTCCAAGTCTTTTACTTATGTGAATTCACCTTCAGAAAGTGCATTGATCAATGATTCCCTTGCAACCATATTACATGAAAATAACTTCTTTTCATCTTCAGTAGCTTTCTCCATTTTATCCTCAGTCGCTATCTTTTCATTCTTCTTTGTGATCATCCAGTAGTCAATTCCCAAACATAGCAAAATGTGTCTTCATCTTGTTCTTCCAACAGTCAAAGTTTTCAGGATCAAATTTCAGACTATCCTTCCTGTAGTAAGTCATCTTTAGGATCACCTCAAGTTGTTAAGCTTTCTCTCTAAGGACCAGTAGCTTTAATACCAATTGTTAGGAATAATAGTCCATAAGCACAACTGAGAGGGGGGTGAATCAATTGTGATATAGAATATTAAAATTTAAACTTTATAAACTAAAATTGCAATGCAAATGATAACACAATAAATTCCAACACAATAACACAATACTTGTTGTCGAGGAAACCCTGTTAAAGGTAAACCCCTATGGGAATTAGCACCCACAAATAATGTACCGAGAGTATAGTATCCCTGTTAGGATCTTATTACAACATTATAGTACATAGTCCATGTTAGGAGATAGACCCTGTTAGGAGTCAAGAAAATTAGTAGGCTCACTGCCCAAAGAAGGTTAAAGGCACCCTCAAGGATTCACAATCCTAACAAGTGTATATAGGAAATATACAATCCAGTGAACTATTTGATAGCAACTATCTTTGCTTGGTCAGATCCAATGAAGTATTCTTATCACAAACTTTTCTCTACATCCAGCAGCAAATCAAGCCTCGCAGCTTTCACTTCTCTTCCTTTTTAATCTCTTCCACATCTTTCCAAAAGAAAAGATCACTCATATATACCCTATTACAATAATTCATTAGGTCGGCCAATTAAGCTTTCCTAATACACAAATAATTAATTAGGTCGGCCAATTAGGCTTTCCCAATATACAAATAATTTTTTAACCCCTTGCTAAGATACACACGATACCTATAACAAGTGAACATCAAATACAATCCATCAATTATGCTCCAAGATCCGCAATCTTCGTTCACAATTCATAATACACACTACACGTATGAAGTTGGCCACCAAAATAGGTCTCCTCCATAATACACGCCACAAATGATGTCACCAACATTCTTACACAAATTTGATTAGTACCCAACATTCCTCAATATGTCCTCTATCATCTAGTAAGCTTGCATCATCTGAAATATCTTCGTCTGTAAAATATACCCAAAACACAGAGACCTTCACTGTCAGGCATTACTGTCACAGTCCAGAAACCATTCTTGACTAAATCATTTGGAACAACCTCAAAATGAAACATAAATCCAAGAGACCATAGGTATAAGGTCAACACACATCGTTCTTCATATAACCAACTTCTATCATTCTGAAACATCTGTATAGTGTCCGTACACTTCTTCCAATCAAGTAACCAGTATGTTCTCTCCACAAAAAACTTATGTTGACATCAGCGACAAAACATGAATATCAATAGCATGAATAGTATCCAAATATGATATCATCCAACATTTGCAACCAGTAGTCATCTTATATTTAGTTGATTTTTTTTTATCCTTGACTACATCTCTCATTAAAATTTCATCAGAATTCATCAATATCTTGTGATATTGCTATCAAGATTCAACTGTGTAGTTTTTTTATTCAAACGCATTGATCCATGTTTCATGAGTATTGGTTCACATGGACCCATCTCTCATAAGACTGAATGGAACACTTATCACTCATTGCATCTAGGTTATACTCACATACCTGAAGCACTCATTTATGTGGAAAATATCTCTTGCATATCAATTGATGAGCTTAAGGGGATTTCTAATGAATGGTTCATAAGGTGCAACACTTTTTGAAGGTTTTAAAAATGGGGTTGCAAGTAGAGTGGGTTTAAACATGGAGGAAACTCCGTAGTTAAGTACATTCAAGCTGGAGTAGTATTTTTTAGAATAACAAAGAGGGGGGTGAATCAGTGGCCTCAAAAATATTCCAATAAATTAACCCAAAAAATTATTACCACAATTATAAGCCTCTAGTTATCTTCAGTCCTACAATATGTATGCCTTTACATTATCTTCTCAAATAACTACTACTTATATTTCACTGTAAAACCTTATTCTTAAGCTTTACCGATTAGCAGTCTATCATTTACCGAAATACAGTAAATAACTAAGTGCATACCAATCAATCTTGTTAGTAATGTGTAAAGAAAAATATGAAAGCAATGACACATAAACACATTTGACACATGGATTTTATACGTGGAAACCCTGTTAAGGGAAAAACCACTTGGGACCAGTAACCCAAAATTTTCACTCTTCTGAAGTGAGCTCAGTG
Organism: Thuja plicata; assembly: GCA_018584345.1. Lineage (NCBI taxonomy): Eukaryota > Viridiplantae > Streptophyta > Pinopsida > Cupressales > Cupressaceae > Thuja > Thuja plicata. Next base: position 1,223,821 of record MU226410.1, on the reverse strand, counting down.
AAGAGCCAACTCTGTTAAATGTTACAAAACACTGTTAAGTGTGACCTTGTTAGAGGATTTATTAATAATAATTAATCACTTGATATCTAGAATTTCACTATGCTATCTTCATGAATTAACCTTTTGATACTCCTTGGGATGTATCTCAATATATAAAGGATTGTTAGATCCTGCTCGGTTAAGAGACTTTGTGAATCAATGGTTAAATTGAAATAGTATATGATCTGTTCATATAAACAACTTAATCTTACAGATGTTCAGAGCTATTGTAAGCTTATAATACCTTTCTGATAAATGTCTCTTTTCAATACCTTTTCTCCACTTCTTTCTTCTTGGTGATGTTTTGCTTCTCTATTGCTCGGTGTCCACAAAAATCTTTAGCTCTTCTCTTTAGCTTGATTGATCAGGACTGTATGAAGTTGTTCTTCACCAGTATTTCTCTTCAGCATCCTCATCCTCTTCTCTATTCACCCCTAATTTGTAATGAATTAGCTTGTCTCTTTATAGACATGATTTCACCGTTTCTATGTCCTTGACTTTCTTGTTCTTGGCATGATCTGCAACTCTCGCCTTTCTTGCTTTAAAGCTTTACTTCAGTTTTATCCCATGGATTTCTCTTTGACAACTGGAATAAAATAGATTTTAAACTCTCGCTTATCTCTGGCCTTTAACTTGTCAATGTAAACAAAGTTATCAACCATTTAACTCCATATTTATCTCTTTCCAGCTAAGTCTTTTGTCATTTCTAAACTTCAATTCTTTACGGTGTTTAACTCTTTGTTAGCTTTGGTCTAGACTTCATTTGTCCTCGGGCATCTCTGATCGCTCATTATAAAGGCTCAGAAACTAGGCATAATCCTTTAACTCAGGGATTGGACATCCAACTAAGCTCTTCATCCTCTTTATAAGAAACTCATTTAATATGTCAAAACCAGGGACGTATTACTTGAAATGGGCTAGAAAAATATATGCACCAAGCACTTTCTCAACCAATCATTCTATAATTGCTGCAGGAAACAAATGCTGGAAAGAAACTATTCTATGGCTGCAGGAAATAAATGCTTTCGAAGGGAAACTATACTATTGCTGCATGAAATGAATACTCAAAGGAAAGCTAAACTATTATTGTGAAAGTAAATGATGTAATTGAATGTTTCTAGCAGGATGAAAGAGTCCACAAAATAACTACAATGCCTTAGTTACTCTGCCGCTTGGCCGTAGGAAGCGGTAGTTGTCCTGTGGCTTTGGCTGCAGGAGCTATTGAGCATAGAAATTGAAATGAAAAAAATGCAGGAAAGTGAGCTAAACTAAGATGAATCTAACTATGGATTCCTCACCAAGTGGGCACCCTTGGGTGAGTACCTAGAACACTCAATTACACGGAACTAATCTCAACACTTCATTTGCTCATTAAAATGAATAACAGAGTACATAGATTCTCATCAACAGTAAAATAACATAATTGAACTATATTGCAACTATCATAATACTACTGCCCTCCTTCTCACATAGGAGCGGGGCTTCATTTATAGGAAAACATGTAACTGCTAAACGTATCATGCCCTAAGAAAAGGCAGAGCTTTTATTACAAACAACTAACAGAAAGGAAAGCTAGAAAATAGGAAATGGAATCAGTCTAGAAAAGAGGAAAGAACTGCTTAGACAACAGATCTAATTTCCCACTCTCTCCTAGATTTCATCAGGGAAATTGTTGTGTTTTCCAAGTCTTCGCTCAACCGTCTCCACCTAGATTAATCAGAAACCTTCCACCACTGCTACGCCAATGTTTCATCTGTGTGGGTCTGCTGCATGACCAAGTCAAGCATCCAGCACATAGACGTGCTCACCTGAACAAGATGATGGTTGCTACTTTGATGCACTGCATTAAAACTGTTAGGATAAAAGAATTCATGGAAAATAATCATTTAAAGTACATATGCATTATCTATTGCTCAAACAGTCAATTCATTCATAAAACATGATCATAATTCCATAGCAATAAACATAACATATTCATCTAGATAAAGCATATTAAGTAGCATATGTCCATGGAATAGGTTCAATGGTTGACTATCACATATTAATAGTTTTAAAGCATAAAGTCTTGCAGGAATAAAAGAAACATAGGAAAATACCTATCAAAAGTTCTTCTAGGGAATCTAAAGTATGCCATTAAAATGGCCTATCATTCTGCCCCCTATGAAGAGTACTAGTGTCGGTCCTCAGGCACTGAGACGTTCCAGATCTTTGTGAGAACTCGAAGGTCCCCTTCCTATGTCTCTCTAATCACTCATGTTCCCACTCACCAATAGAATCCATTTGTTCGCTCCACCTTCACTTGTCTTCTTAGTTCATGTTTCTCATCTATTTCATCATCCACACAGCTGTACAGTGGCCATAAAATCAGAGGAGGCTGGAAGGTGAGTGGCAACCATCTTTCAATCTGTGGTTGTTTTCCCAGGGGTATATACCAGTTAGCATGCTGCACTATAGCCTACAAGTTGATCAGACTATGTGGTTCTTCCTTCTTAAGTGTCATAGTGAGTCTCTCAGTGTCATAGTGAGTCTCTCCCATCTTTGTCTTAATCCTTCAGCTGCTCTGTCCCCGTCTGATAGTGAAAATATTTGAAATGTTGAGAAAAATTCCTCAGGGCTTTCCAGAATCCATTTCCTGGGTGAAGAATCATGAAACCCATAAACAATTTGCATACAATCACAATAAAGCCATCATGGTGACCGACTTTCAGGATGAAGAGGCAATGAAATGGATTGTTCAAGGATTTTGTACTTATACAATTTCCTGCCATAATTTATTTCATTTTGGATCTAGGAAAGGAGGGCAGACAAATGTATATCACCAATAAAAAGAAGGGGATTCTAATCAGTATTAAAAGGAACAGCGTAATTGTGAATAAATAATTCACATAACAAATTCTAGACACAATCAGGTGATGTATTGTATGCGGCCACAATTTCTTGTGGGGTTCCTATGCTTGAGTTAAGATCCCGAAGGACTCTCATTAATTTAAACAGTAGAAATTGCTCCTTAAGGCATAGGGTATACACTCATGGTGGTGTTCTGCATTCTATTATATCTGGAATTATATCTATAATGTCATTTATTTTATTCTGTAGGAATTCAATTTCTTGTTGTTTTCTTTCGAGCTCCCTTCTTAATTTTGTCTTTTCCAACTCCCACATCGACTTTTGATATTGCATTGCATTAAAATAGTCAACCAAGAGAGCATGAACAATTACCTCCTCTAGTTTCCTATGTGGGACTGCCTGGCTACTTGTGGGCCTTCCTCTTTCTTTGTACAAACTGGCACATTATCTGGAACAAGGGGCTTTTCCCCGTGATTTCCTTCTTGTAGAGAATAAGATTCTCTTCTATCTCCTTTAGGCTCTACTACCTCTGGTATTACACACTCTGCTTCTTTAACAACTTCAATGGCTGCAGGATCCCTTTCCATCTTACCCTGGCATTCTGCAATCGGACTGCCTGTTTGCGGCTTTTCTTGTAAGGTCTCCTTAGAGGAGACATGAGAAGAGTCAACTGTAACAGGGGAATCCTTGTTGTCTGATTGTGTAGTGTTCAAATGAACATTTCTGTGCAATGGAGTATCAATAGAAGCTGCAAGTTGCTTCTATGAAAGTTTTCTTTTCTTGGTAGGCGTGGCTATAGGAGAAACAGTAGAAATAGGAACATCTCGACTCATATATTCTGCCATCTTGGCCTTACCCTTACCCTTTTTATCTTTTTGCTGAGAAACTGTGGGAACCTCAGTTTCTCTACTCCCTGAGTTAGGGATTGGATGGCCGAATGGAACATTCTCCACATTAACTCCTGAAGGAGAAGGATTCCTCAAAGGTTCATCTTGCTCAATAAATTATTCTTCCTCATTAGGGTTATTTCCTTGTTCTTCTTGAATTTTGGGTGGTGACCCTTCTCCATGCAATTGAACATGAGGCACTACAATAAATCTATCCCAAGACATGGGAGAGACATCCCTCAATGACCTTTCCACCAAAAGTTTGATTAAACCATGGTGGGTCACTGCATTCTGTCGCCCCTTCGATACTTCTTCAACACTTAAATTCAAAAGGGTGTAAAGAAAATAGGGAACATTTACTAAACGATCATGTCGTAAATGACTCAATAATTTAAAGTGTACTGCATGCAAGAAGGAAAATGGCCCTCATAGGTAATGTACCTGATAACATGAACTTCCAACTAAGGATATCCTCCTGGAAGATATGTCTGCTTAACACCATGTTTACTGTAATTTATAGGGGCATCTGCTACCAAAGAAACTTCTGCTCTGGCTGCACGTGCATTGTGCCCATGTGGAAACAATTCTCCTGTAGATGGAAGTCCAAAGACTTTGGAAATTTGTGCTTCAGAAGCTTCAATTCGCAACCCTTTAACATATGCAACTCCATTGCTGTAAGTTCTCAAGAATTCCAGTGTCGTGGCTTTATCATACCCATTTAACCTAACAAAATAGGTTAGTCACCCTACTCTGTTAAAAAATTGAACACTGTCCTGGTTTTGTAACAAAGTGAAGTGGTTTGTTGGTTCATGTTGTATAGGAGAACCACCCATTCTGATGTTTGAAATTTCCAACAATTTCTGAAAAAACTCATAAAAAACCCTCTTACTCCACTGCTACTATCTATTCTTTTTGTTGAAATGCCACTGTTGTGCCCAGAATTGGAATAAAACTTTCTAGGTTTTTGGGTAACATAGACAAGACACAAAAGAAATTTTTTGAAATAGTGCTATGAATCTAATCTGAAATTTTGAGTTAAAAAGATAGGGCTGGTTTCGAAAGGTTACAAGCGGGGGTTGTCAAATCACCATTTTTGATAAGACGACTTATTACAATTCTGGTAGCAAAAATAGTAATGACAAAGGATGGAAATTATGACAGCAGATTTGAAACTGACAGAATATTTGAGCTGATGGGATATTTCATTATTACACATAAAACCTATTCCCCCTATGAAAAAGGTGACAAGTGTCCACACTTGCATGGCAAAGTATGGCAAAATCATGGATGAATCGCTATATTAATGACATTGTATCATAATCATATTAAATGAAGCAGAAAAAACTTTTTGAGACAATAAAGTAATGCGTACCTTGGAATTTTATATCGTTAAGTGCCCAAATCTGAAAAGATTTGATGACGTGGGAAGAGAAAAAATGCGAGTTGGTGCAATAATGAGGTGACGTGAATGCATTGATGGCAGAAAAAGCGGATGGGATGACATTTTTATTATGGACAAGAAATTTTCAGGGGAAATGAAAATTTTATTATGACTGCATGTGGAAAATTTTCAAAGAGACAACCGGAGAAAATAATTACTCTGGTTGGCTACAGGGATGCCCTTAGTAGGAAGAGGTCCTTCGGTTGTAGGAAAGTCTTCAACTAGAGGAGGTTCTTCGGCTGTAGGAGGTCCTTCGGCTGCAGGAAATTCTTCAACAGGAGGAGGATTTTCATCAGCTACAGGAGTTTCTTTGGCTACATGAGGTTCTATGGTTGCAGGAGATTCAGCTGTGGCAGGAGAAATCTCAAAGTGTCGCAGGAAATCGGCCTTTGTCTATGGTTTATGGTACATGCAAAGCCTATGACCATTCACCAGTAACTTGAAACATACAGGTTTGATGGTGGATAGCTGAACTTCTCTGTTAGCATAAACATGAATAATCATAAGGGCCAAGACAATGTGTTGTAAGCTTACCTTGGGTTTCTTGGAATCAGGAGTCATACAAAAGAGCCCAGTCGCCAGGAGAAAACTGTTTGGAAAGGATATGAGAATCATGCCACTTTTTTTGTTGTGTCTAAACTAATTATGTGTGTTGCAGGGCAGATTTCCTTATCTCATCCAACTGGTTAAGCTATAGGATCCTGTTGCATTGTGCTTCAGTGAGATCAATGTTGATCTACAATATCGTGCATAAAGTCTTATGTTCAAACTCAATTGGCATCACAGATGTTTTTCCATATACCAACTCAAAATGAGTAAACCATGTTGTGGTTTTCCATGTAGTTCAGCAGGCTCATACTGCTTCTTGGAGGTGACTGCTCCAATCTTTATTGTGCAACTAAACTGTCTTCATAAGGATAGCTTCTATCTCCCTATTGGTGATTTTTTCCTGACCATTCACTTGTGGGTGATAGGGGCTTGATTTCCAGTGGTGAATATTATACTCGTTCATCATAGCAGTAATCAATGTAGAGGTAAATTGAGCTCCTTGATCAGTGACTAATTCTTGGGGTACACCATAGCACATGAATATCTCCTCATAAAGAAACTATGCAACTCTATTATCCCTGGCATGCTTCATGGCTCTAACCTCCACCCACTTGGTTACATAATCAATACATACAAGTATGTACGAATTATCATCAAATGCAGGACTGATAGGACCAATAAAATTGATTCTCCATTTATAAAATGGAGTCACTATGACATGAGGAAAGAGTGGCATTTTATCAAATCTAGTAGGCCACCCCATCCTCTGACATCGATCACACTTCCTGGTGTAATTGGCTGAATCCTTGTAGAGGGATGGCCAGTAGTAACCAGTGTTAAGTACCTCCATAGCTGTCCTTTTGGAAGCAAAATGTCCCCCATAGGGCTCATCATGACAAGCCCATAGGATGTCATAAGTTTCTTCCTCTCAAATACATCTTCTCAATACTTGGTCAGGGCCAGTATAGAACAAACAATCAGCAATCCATGAAAAGTTGAAAGTTTTCTCTATTAGTAACCGTTTTTCCTTTGGAGAGAAGTGTGGAGGTACCTTTTGGGAAACCAGATAGTTATCAATATCAGCATACCAGGGAGCTTGAGTTGCAATGGAGAACAGGTGGTCATCAGGGAAACTATCACCAATTGTCATAGGTTCATCAACATTCTACAGGCGTGAGAGAAAATTAGCCATCATGTTTGATCTGTCTAGCTTATCTATGATGGTAATATCAAACTCCTGTAGCAACAACAACCATCTAGCTAACCTCCCTATTATTGTAGGTTTGTTAGCTAAGTACTTAATAGTTGCATGGTCCGTATGCACAAAGGTTTGATAACCAGTGACATAGTGGCGGAATTTGTTCAGAGCATAGATAACAGCCAATAGCTCCTTTTCAATAACTATATAATTCAATTCAGCTCCTTGCAAATTTTTGCTAATGAAATAAATAGCATATTCTAGAGTACCTTCCTTTTGTCCAAGAACTTATCCAACGACATGATCAGAGGAATCTGTATGTATGTGGAATGGGAGTGTCCAATTAGGACCTCGCAAAATAGGTGCATGAGTCAATACAAACTTTAGCTGCAGGAAAGTTTCATCACAGTCTGATGTCCAGATAAAGTCAGCATCTTAGTGAGAAATGAATACATAGGGTTGGCCATCTTGTTGAAGTCCTTTATGAATCTTTTGTGTTACCCAGCGTGACCAAGAAATCTTCTGACATCTTTTTGTTTAGCTAGGGTAGGTAGATTCACAATGACTTCAATTTTTGTTGGGTCTACCTGAATGCCAAGAGCAGATATATAGTGACCAAGCACTACTCCTTCCTGCATCATCATAAAATACTTTTCACTGTTCAAAGACAGGTTTTGTTCTTTGCACCTGGTGAGGACTTTTTCTAGATTTTCCAATGCTTCCTCATAAGTTTCACCATAAGTTGTAAAGTCGTCCATGTAGATCTCCATACAATCATGGGAAATGTCAACAAAAATGTTGATAACCACCCACTGAAAAGTAGCAGGAGCGTTGCAGAGGCCAAATGGTAAAACTAAATAAGCAAAATTCCCCCATGGGCAGGTGATTGTAGTATTTTCTTGATCCTCAGGAAGAATCCAGATTTGATTGTATCCATTATACCCATCCAAGAAAGAAAAATATTTCTTCCCTTCTAGAGAGTCCAGAACATGGTCAATGAACGAAAGAGGGAAATGGTCCTTTTTAGTGGCATTGTTAAGCTCTCTATAATCCACACACACTCTCCACTTTCCATCTTTCTTAGGAACTATGACTAGTGGGGAAACCCACTGGCTGTCTGATATAGGGTATATGAAGTTGACTTTAAGGAGTTTTTGGAGTTTGACTTTGACTATCTCACGGAGGGAAGGGTTGACACGTCTTTGAAATTGCCTTACTAGGGGTTTATCCTCCTTTAGGAATATCCTATGAGTGCATAACTTTGGGTCCAAACCTTTCATATCAGTGTAATACCAGGAAAAAGTGGTAGCATGGTTCTTCAGTAACTTGGTCAACGATGTTTGTTGCTGAGAAGTAAGTTTTCTATTAATGTTCAAGCAACATTCAAGGGAAACTTCCAGTTTCTTAGTGAGCTTGACCATAGATGAATCAGTTAATGAGGTCAATTGGATCTCACAGGGAAGAATTTGGCAATAGAGATGGTTGGATACATGGGAAGATATTTGGTAATCAGAGTACAATGACTACAGGGACTAGTTTTGGAAGGAACTATCCAAAGGGTCTAAGTTCAATCCATACTGGTTATGAATGATGTTGGTGATTACTTTATCTTCCTCTTGAAGCTGTAGGAAGGGAACCCTTGTTAACATCATTAATTGGGAGACTAAATTAATAACTTCAGCTTCCTCTCCTACATTTGGCCATATGGGAGAGGCTAATTCTATCTAAGGTTGAGTAGGAGGATACAAGGCCAAAGTTTTGGTGTGCTAGCCATCAGAAATGGTCATATCTCCTGACTGACAACCGATATAGGCATCAGCGGCAGCCAGCCAAGGACATCCCAAAATAATTAGATAGCCTCCTAGGGTACATTTTGGTGAGAGGATCATGAAATCTGCAGGGTAGGACCAAGACTCAAGGTCAACCACAATGTCCTCCACCACTCCATTAGGCTTTACAGTTGATCTGTCTGCAAGCTGCAAGACAATAGGTGTATTGTGGAGGTTGGTGATACCAAGGCGTTGCATAATTCCCTTGGTTATGATGTTAATGGAAGCTCCAAGATCAATCAAGGCATTTTTTTATAGCAGTCCCATTAATAATGACCTCAACAACAGGGCTACCAGGGTCATAATATTTTGGGATGGTAAGCTTCCCTAACATGATGTTCGCCAGTTTTCGTAGGACATGGACAATTTGTGGATCCTTCTTCTTGTGGCTAGGATTTTTAAATCAACCTTCCTTGATGGATTTTCCATATGTGGGAACATATTTGATTGCCTGGAAAAGGGGAATTTGGACGCTGACATTCTTTAGTTGGTCAAGGATATTGAAAGCTGCTTCATTAGTGGTTTTTGGATATTTATGCTACAATATTTGTGGGAATGGAGGAATGGTAGGCTGATTGGATTTAGCTGGTGGTGTAGGGGCTACTTGAGTAGACGGATTGTTAGGTTGATTGGGCTCCTCAGAAGGCATTTCAGTAATTATAGGAGGCTCAGGTGCAGGCAAAGTGGTATCGGACTGTAGGTGAATATCATCGAGGTTGATTATATACGTAGGGTATTGCATGGGATATTGTGACGGGTCTGTAGCATACACATTTTGTTGAGGTGGAGGAGGTCAATTGTTGGGGTTTGGCTGTGGCTGTGTAGGTAACTGAGTAGGCTTAGGAGATGGGTTAGTGGCTGCAGGAGGTGGCAAAAGAGCTTGTTGTTGTGGAGGCTACATAGGTGGTGGAAAAAATATTTGTGGTTGATTTGGCCATTGCTGGCCACCTTGCCACTGTGGTTTTTGCTACCAATTACCCTCTAGTGGCTGTCACGCCCCTTGAGGTTGTTGCCAACCTCCTTGAGAGTTTGGCCACTGTGGATTGGGGTAATTCTACCACTGATTCTGGGAATTATTCCAGGGAGCATTTTGGTAATTCATGGGGGGTTGCCATTGATTATTATAAAAAGGACCACTAAATAAAAGAGGGTCCTGAGGCATACCTTGTCTCTGTACCCATGGTCATCATTGAGCGACGAAGAATAGCTGCTCGTCCTCTAGTTCAACTAGTTTGTAATCAGTCGACATTTGTGTAGTCTCCATTTTAGCAACCAATTTGCATCTGCAGTCTCTCTTCTTCTGTTTACAATGTGGAAAATTTTTTTCTAGCACGGCCTTTGCTTCCTCATGTTTCTTTTTAGCCTGCATGGTGTCCAAATGGGTGGCCATGTTAATGATATCTTGCTTAAAATTGGACAAGAGATTGGTTATCTCTATCCGTGAAGCACCAACACCATTGGACTTCCCTAGGGTGGACCTATATCCCCTTCCTTTCTTAACAATAGCTCTTGATTACTTAAGGAAGATATTTCAGATATCATCCCGTGATGCTTGGGTGATATCTCCTTCAGCCATTAGGTCTAATTCCTATGTGCATCTGTCATGAATGCCCTGCAAAAAGAGTAACTTTTGAGATTCTTCATTAAGCTCATGCTGAGTATTCTTCTGCAAACTGAACATGAACGTTGAGACATAATCCTCAAGACTCTCTTTCTCCTTCTGTGACATCTTAAAGATGTCATCCCCTCGCATATCATTTCCTTGACAGTACTCCTTGTATTCCAACAATTAAGCATCATTCATTTCATCCCAATTATGGACAACATCTTGTCCTAAGCCCATAAACCATCACAATGCAGACTCTTTAAGTGTTATAGAAAAGAGCCTAAGCCTATGGGCATCAGTGGTGTATTCATAGCTCCTACAAAGGATATCAAACTCAAAGAGAGAGGTATTCGGGTCCTCTGTGACAAGGCTGTAAAATTTTGGAAGAGTAGAAGAGGGAATATTTTTTAGGTTGTTATTATCTCGCTGATCAGAGATGGGAAAAGGAAATGTAGTAGGATTGGCCATCCTTCGTTGTCACTGAGGTGGATTTTGAGGTGGGTTATGAGGTTGGTAGATGACTAACTACCAAGGATTTTCTTCTCAAGGATTTTGGAGTTCTAGGTTGGCAAAGAATTCAGCAAATAGATTGGCTTCTTGTTGTTCTTGGAAGAACCCACGAAAGTCACCCTCAAAAGATGAGGATGATGAAGGGGCTTCAGGAAGCTCAAAAATAGGATAAAAAAACTAGCTTTCTTCTTCAAATAGGTTACTGGATGGGTTTAGCAAGTACCTTCCTCAGGCATCTCTTCGTCTATTATGCATACAGATAGTATGGAATGATGTGAATAGCAGTTTGATTTGTCAAGATAAGGCTTAATGTACTTAAAGTAGGGAATGAAAGCATGAAAACAAATCCTAGGAATGTTTGAATAAGAACCAGGCTTAGCATCGTCCCTGGTAGCGGCGCCAAAAATGATTGCTCATTATAAAGGCTCAGAAACTCGGCATAATCCTTTAACTCAGGGATTGGACATCCAACTAAGCACTTCAACCTCTTTATAAGAAACTCATTCAATATGTCAAACCCAGGGACATGTTACTTGAAATGGGCTAGAAAAATATATGCACCAAGCACTTTCTCAACCAATCATTCTATAATTGTTGTAGGAAACAAATGATGGAATGAAACTATTCTATGGTTGTAGGAAATAAATGCTTTCAAAGGGAAACTATACTATTGCTACATGAAATGGATACTCAAAGGAAAGCTAAACTATTGTTGTGAAATTAAATACTTGAAAGTAAATAATGGAAGTGAATGCTGCTAGTAGGATGGAAGAGTGCACAAAATAACTACAAAGCCTTAGTTACTCTTTCGCTCGGCCGTAGGAAGCGGTAGCTGTCCTGTGGCTTTGGCTGCAGGAACTATTCAACATAGGAATTGAAATGACAGAAATGCAGGAAAGTGAGATAAACTAAGGTGAATCTAACTATGGATTCCTCACCAAGTGGGCACCCTTGGGTGAGTACCCAGAACACTCAATTACACAGAACTAATCTCAACACTTCATTTGCTCATTAAAATGAATAACAGAGTACATAGATTCTCATCAATAGTAAAATAACAGAATTGAACTATATTGCAACTATCATAATACTACTGCCCTCCTTCTCACATAGGAGTGGGGCTTTATTTATAGTAAAAAATCTAACTGCTAAACTTATCATGCCCTAAAAAAAGGTAGAGCTTTTATTATAAACAACTAACAGAAAGGAAAGGTAGAAAATAGTAGATGGATTCGATCCAGAAAAGAGGAAATAACTACTTAGACAACAGATCTAACTTCCCACTCTCTCATAGATTTCATCAGGGAAATTATTGCATTTTCCAAGTCTTCACTCAACCATCTCCACCTGGATTAACCGAAAACCTTCCACCACTACTACGTCGATGTTTCATCCATGTGTGTCTGTTGCAGAACCGAGTCAAGCGTCTAGCACATAGACGTTCTCCTCTGAACAAGATGACGGTTTCTACTTCGATGCGCTACATAAAAATTGTTAGGATAAAAGAATTCATGGCAAATAATCATTTAAAGTACATATGCATTATCTATTGCTCAAACAGTCAATTCATTCATAAAACATGATCATAATCCCATAGCAATAAACAGAGCTCATCTAGATAAAGAATATTAAGTAGCATGTCCATGGCATAGGTTCAGTGGTTGACTACCACATATTAATAGTTTTAAAGCATAAAGTCTTCGAGTAATAAAAGAAAACATAGGAAAAGAGCTATCAAAATTTCTTCTAGGGTATCTAAAGTATGCCATTAAAATTGCCTATCAATCTCTGTCCGCCGAGTTTGTTTGTCGGTCAGGTAACACTGTGATTTTTCTTGTTGATAATGCTTGCCTAATCGGGTTTCTTTCTCGAGTACCAGTGTGACTTTCCTCTTGGGGTTCTCTATCCGTCGGGGTGCACTGTTCATTGGTGTTTGTTGTCACTTAGTGCGTACTGAACTTTTATGCATTATTGATAGCATAACCTTTATCTCTCTAGTTCTCTACATTCTTTAACACTATGTATATAACCAATCAGATTATATCAAGTTGACATCAATGAAAATACAATACACTAACTGATTTAATGTCTTGTATTAACTTTTTGTAGGTTGGTGATCATCAACTTAACATCTTCAAACATTCAATTAGTTATGGTTCATCAATCTCTCCCTTTGGCATTGATGGAAACACACTACATTACTACTAATACAATATTAAATATATCATTTTTAGTTCATCACTCTACTAAACTTATTATTCTATAGCCAATACAAATGTTTGGCTCTCGATAAGCTCTTCTAGCTTAGATTTGTTTCTTGCAGAGTACTTTCTTCAATCTTCAATCCCTTCACTGGATAGATGTAGCAGCTTCTAATTCAGTCTCTCCCTATGTTGTAGAATCTCTTCTTTTGTTGTTGTCTCTCCCTTTGACTATTCCTCTCGTTAATCATCTATTTTTCCTTTGACATTAATATAGAATACTCTCTCCCTTAAGTCATTTCTCCTTTAGGATAATCATGCTGGATATTTCATATATAATCTCTCCCTTTGGATATTCTTATGATACTCTCTTCATTTGACAATAATGCCAAAGTATATCCTTCCTCCTTTTTATAATATACTCCTTGAATTTTCATATCCATCAGCAATACAATGACTTTGGTGTTCGGTGCAGATATGTACCTTTCTGTGTACTGATGTATCTTTGTAGTCCATCTCTTTGCTTGCATCAACATGAATGATCTTCTAATTATGTGTAAGATGATGCAGCCTCCTAGTCAGCTTACTAATAAATAGACAAGGGTCAGACCCCTAGTCTCTTTCTCAGGTACTCAAATGTATCTTTAGGCAATGGCTTTGTGAATATGTTAGCTAATTGTTCCTTGGATTGAACATATTCTAGTATCACTTCTTTCTCTTGCACTTGTTCTCCCAAGTAAAGATACTTGATATAAATATGCTTAGTCTTAGCATGCATGAAAAGATTCTTAGAAATGTTTATTGCACTGGTATTATCACAATAGATAATCACTGGTTCAAGAATTTTCATATTCATACCTTCCAGTAATTGTTTGATCCATGTAATGTTAGATCAGTTTGCAGCGGTAGCCACATATTCTTCTTCTCCAGTAGATTGTGAGATGCATCCTTGCTTCTTACTGATCCACGTGACAAGTCTGTCACCCATGAAGAATGCTCCTCTAGTTGTGCTCTTTTTTTCATTTGATTTTCTAGCCCAATTAGCATCTGTATAGACTCGAAGCTCAAATTTGTCTTCTCTTTTATACCATAAGCCATATTCCTTGGTGTTATTTAGATATCTTAGAATTTTTTTGACAACAGTCATGTGTGATTCCTTGGAATTAGCATAAAATCTTTCAGCTATTCCAACTGCATGTGCTATATCTAGTCTAGTATGAACAACATACATTAGTTTGCCAATTATTGATCCATACAAGGTTTGATTTACCTCATTTGACTTATCTTCTTTTTCATCTTGCATCTGGTTTCCATAGGTATTCCAACTGGTTTGGAATCTTCCATCTTGAATATCTTCAACACTTCCTTGATGTATTTGGATTGTGTGATATATATGGTTGCATCCTGTTGAAGAATCTGTAGACCAAGAAATAATTTGATCTCCCCAAACATTGACATCTCAAACTCTTTTCTCATTTCATTAGCAAAATATTTACGTAACATATCATTACCCCCAAATATGATATCATCAACAAATATTTCAGCAATTAGAATATTATTATCATAATCTTCCTTTAAGTACATATTTCTATTTTCACTTGTTCTTACAAATCCAATGCTTATGAGATAGGAGTGAAGTCTTTCATACCAGGCTCTAGGTGCTTGTTTCAATCCATACAAGGCTTTGTGTATTCTACAAACTATGTTTCTCTTGTTAGGATCAACAAACCCTTCTAGTTGTTCAATGTATACCTCTTCTTCTAGTATTCCATTTAGGAATGAAGATTTGACGTCTATTTGGTATACCTTGAACCCTTTGAATGTAGCATAAGAAAGTAAAATTCTTATTCCTTCTAGTCTAGCAATGGGTGCAAAGGTTTATCCATAGTCAATACCTTCTTCTTGTGCATACCCCTTGCATACTAACATTACTTTACTTCTTTTGACTTCTCCATTCTTATTCAGCTTGATCCTAAATATCCATTTGGTACCAATGACATTCTTGTCATCTGGTCTAGGTACTAATGTCCATGTTCTATTCTTCTCAATCTATTCTATCTATTCATTCATAGCACTGACCCATTCTTCATTTTCAAGTGCAGTATTAACAGATTTAGGCTCAAAATCACAAATTAAACATCTAGTGTTCAGTGACTTACTTCTTGTTCTCATTCCAGCCTTCTTGTCTCCTATGATTTGGTTTTGTGGATGATGTCTTCGGACATAATTGGAAAGTGTCAGTTTAGTTCTTTGTTCATCATTCTTATCATAATCTTGACCTTCACTTTGATCTCCATCACTTGGAACATCATTTAGAGCATTTTCCTGATTTTTGGTGTTTGGAGCCTGATGCTCGGGTGCAGTGTTCTGTTGCTCGGGAGCGATACACTGTTGCTCGGGAAGATTGTCAGGTTCTTCATTGTAAACAAACTTTTTGTAGTCTTCTGGTTCTTTTCTTCTTTCCTTATCATTCTCCTCTACATATTCATCTATTTTGACATTTGCACTTTCAATGATTTTGTTAGAGGACTTGTTAAGACATTTATAAGCCTTGCTTTTGGTGGAATACCCTAAAAAGATTCCTTCTTCACTTTTGGAGTCAATATTTCCATTTCTATCATCTTTCAAAATATAACATTGACTTCCAAAATTTTTGAAGTAACTTACATTGGGTGTGTAACCATACCATAGCTCATAAGGTGTCTTTTTGGTGTCTTTCTTCAATTGAACTATGTTCAATGTGTAGACAGTAGTACTCACAACTTCCCTCCAGAATGTTTGAGTGATGTTTTTCTCAATCATCAGTGTTATTGCACAATCAACAATGGATCTGTTTCTTCTTTCAACAATCCCATTTTGCTGTGGTGCTCTTGGTGCAGAAATCTATCTTTTAATTCCATGCTCATTGCAAAAGTTAGTGAATTCATCAGAAACAAATTCTCCTCCTCTATCTAAACTTAAGAATTTCAATTCCTTACCACTTTGTTTTTCTATAATTTATTTATACCATTTAAACATCTTGAATGCTTCTGATTTTTCTTTAAGAACATAACTGTCATCATTCTAGAATAATCATTAACAAAGAGAATGAAATATCTATCACCATAGTAACTCTTTGTCCTCATTGGTCCACATAGGTCAGTATGGACTAATTCTAGAATAGCATTATATGTATGGGTTTTTCTTTTGAAACTAGACTTTGCCATCTTACCTTTTTGATAATTCTTACACATGATATGCTCAAGCTTTGACATGCTCGGTAATACTCTTACTTTCCTTTTATTTCTTATTTTAATCATTATGTCAAAATTGACATGACATAACCTTTTATGCCACAACCATATGTCTTTGTTTCTAGCCATTAAACAAGTAGTGTTTATATCATCAAGATAGAATAGGTTACCTTTTGTACGTTCACCAGTTCTGATCAACCTTCTTGAATCATTAAAAATCTTTGCTTTTTTGTTCTCAAATGCAACTTGGTGACCTGTGTTATTCAGCTATGAAACACTCAATAGATTATAGTTATGTCATTTTACCCATTATGCATTTTCACATCTAATCACATTATTTAGCATTATGGTTCCTTTACCTTCAACTAGACAAGGTGAGTCATTACCCATTCATACTGATCCACCATTATACTACTCAAAAGTTTCAAAATTTTGTTTATCATCGGTCATGTGGTGAGTGTAGCCACTATCTATAATCCAGACATCATTCTCACTAAACTTAGATATGAGTGCAGTCTCTACATACCTTTCCTCTTTGTCTAAATCATCCTTCATGGCCACAAATACCATCTCAATGTCTTCATCAGATTCAGTGTCAGTGTCTCCAACTCTGTTCTCAGCTAGGTAACAAGTTTTCTTCTCTTTGTCCTTGTAGTCTCGAGTATCTCTTCTATCATATTGTTGGTTTCTTCGGTAATCTATGTTGTCACTTCTATCAAACTTATTTTCATATGATCTATCATTACTTCTGTCATCTTTTCTTTTTTAGGATGTCTAGCAGCAAAGTGTCCAATCTCTTTACAATTAAAACATACAAGTGGTAATTTACCTTTGTATCTACCTTTTCTTCTCTGCAATATTTTGGCTATAAGTGCTTCAATCTCATCAAGATTTTGGTCATCACTA
Source organism: Thuja plicata (assembly GCA_018584345.1). Classification (NCBI taxonomy): domain Eukaryota; kingdom Viridiplantae; phylum Streptophyta; class Pinopsida; order Cupressales; family Cupressaceae; genus Thuja; species Thuja plicata. The sequence goes on along the minus strand of MU226410.1, from coordinate 1,206,575 downwards.
TCACTTTCACTATCATTTCTCATAGTGTTTTTATGACTTGACTTACTTATTTTTAAAGAAGATTTGAATGTAGACTCAATAGATGGTAAGACACTGCTATCAAAATTATTCATCTCAAATGAAATAATTCTTCCAAACAAACTATCTAGAGTGACATTATTATTTTCTACTGCTCTCATTTCTTGTATAACAGATACTCTAATAGCATATATAGGTAGTAAGGTTCTTAGGATTTTACTTACCATTGTTTCTTCTTCAAGTACACCTCCAATTCCTCGGATAGCATTGACTACCTCTTTGATTTTGCAGTTGTACTGAGTGATATTTTATCCTTCTCTCATTCTTAGGTCATCAAATTTACCTCGTAGGCTTTCTTCCTTAGCTCTTAGTACATTAGCATCTCTTCCATGTACCAGCTTCAATTTGTCCCACATTTGCTTTGCATAGGTGCATGTTTTGACATCTTCAAGTTCAGCATTGGAGAGAGAGGAAGCAAGTTCTATCATTATAGAATTGTGCTCATGCTTTTCTCTCAATTGATCAAGTGTGTTAGGTCCTGTAGGCAACACATATTCAATATCTAATTATTGAGTAACATCATTTCCAATACCTGATAGGTGGAGTCTTATCCTGCTTTGCCATGATGCAAAGTTATCCTTGTTCAACTTGGGCACATCCTTATTGCTCATCTTGTGATCTTTTACTTAGGTCTTTAAACCTTCCTTCTAAGCACACAAGCTCTGATACCAATTGTTAGAATAACTGAGAGGGGGGGGTGAATATGTGGCCTAAAAAATATTCCAATAAATTAACCCAAAAACTTATTAGCACAATTATAAGCCTCTAGTTATCTTCATTCCTACAAGATGTATGACTTTTGATTATCTTCTCAAATAACTACTACTCGAAGTTCACTGTAAAACCTTATTCTTAAGCTTTATCAATTAGCAGTCTATCATTTACCAAAATACAATAAATAACTTAGTGTATACCGATCAATCTTGTTTAGTAATGTGTAAATCAAAACATGAAAGAAATGACTCATAAACACATTTGACACATGGATTTTTAATGTGGAAACCTTGTTAAGGGAAAAACCACTTGGGACTGGTAACCCAAAATTTTCACTCTTCTGAAGTGAGCTCGGTGAAAAGCCAACCATGTTAAAGGTTACAAACACATTGTTAAGTGTGACCTTGTTAGAGGATTTATCACTAACAGTTAATCACTTGATATATGGCATTTAACTATGCTATCTTCATGAATTAACCTTTTGATACTCCTTGGGATGTATCTCAAGATATAAAGGATTGTTAAATCCTTATCGGTTAAGAGACTTCCTGAATCAATGGTTAAACTAAAATAGTATATGATATATTCATATAAACAACTTAATCTTGCAGATGTTTAGATCTATTGTAAGCTAATAATATCTTTCTGATTAATGTCTTTTTTCAATACTTTTTCTCCACTTCTTTCTGCTCGGTGATGTTGTGCTTCTCTGTTTCTCGGTGTCCGCAAAAATCTTTAGCTCTATTCTTTAGCTTGATTGATCAGGACTGTATGAAGTTATTCTTCACCAGTATTTGTCTTCAGCATCCTCTTCTCTATTCACCCCTAATTCACAATGAATTATCTTGTCTCTTTATAGACATGATTTCACCATTTCTAAGTCCTTGACTTTCTTGTTCTTGGCATGATCCACAATTCTCGCCTTTCTTTCTTTAAAGCTTTACTTCAATTTTATCCCATAGATTTCTCTTTGACAACTAGAATAAAATAGCTTTAAAACTCTCGTTTATCTCTGGCTTTTAACTTGTCGATGAAGACAAATTTATCAACTAGTTAACTCCATATTTAGCACTTTCCAGCTAAGCCTTTTGTCATTTCTAAACTTTAGTTCTTTTCAGTGTTTAACTCTTTGTTAGCTTCGGTCTAGACTTCAGTTGTCCTCGCGCATCTTTGTCCATCAGGTAATACTGTGATTCTTCTCATCATTAATGCTTTCTTGGGTTTCTTGCTCTGGTATCACTATGACTTTCCTCTTGGGGTTCTCTATCCATCGAGGTGCACAGTCCATCAGTGTTTGTTGTCACTTAGTGCATACTGAACTTTTATGCATTACTGATAGCATAACCTTTATCTCTCTAGTTCTCTGAAGTGTTTGACACTATGAATATAACCAATCATATTATATCAAGTTGACATTAATGACAATACAATACAATACTTTAACTGATTTAATGTCTTGCATTAACTTTCTGCAACTTGATGATCATCAACTTAACATCTTCAAACATTCAATTAGTTATGGTTCATCGGTATTGAGATGGGTGATCTCCCGGGAAGTCTCAGTGCTTCACCTTTGTGAGCATCACCTAGATGCAATGAGTGCTAAGTGTTCCATTCATTCATATCAAAGATGGTTTCATGTGAACCAGTGCTCATGAAACATGGGTCAATGAGTTTGAATAAAAAAACTACACAGTTGAATCCTAATAGGAATATCACAATTTGACTTGCTGTAGAAAATATCTCCTACTTATCAATTTTCATTATCTTTGCAAAAAATTTAGTTAGTTTTTTTTGTCTTCAATTGTAATTCAACTTGCTTTTTAATATGTAAATGAGGGTTTTACCCCCAACTATATATGCCTTTACATGCATTTTAATTTGTGGTCAGGACTAAAAGTCGTGATCACAACTATACGTATGGTTTCTATAATGTGCAGTCATAACCTTTAATCCCGACAACACATTTAACTACATTGTGCTTGATCTATCAAGATTCAATCATTGTTTTTAATCCCGATTGCACATACATACTACCTTGTCCTATCACACTATAATTACAGTTTTTTACACCCTTTTAAAATACATTTACATATGCATTTGGGGATTTTAACCTTGATTGCATGATCTTATATATACATTTTCAAGTGAAATCATAACTTTTAGCTCTAATAGCACACTTTATACCCAATACTTATGTGTTATTGTGGTTTTAACCCCAATAACATGTTGAACTACACATGTTACATAATGTGCAATCAAATTCAAAACTTTGGTTACATGTAGATCCATGTGTTTACCCTTGTAATCAAAACTTTTTGTTTTGATTGCACAAGTTATTACACTTTGAAACCATATTGTTCCCTCATATGCAATGTGTCCTAAAAACTCCAAAATTACATTTTTGGTCATTTTTAGTCATTTTTTTCTTCTTTTTACATCTTTCTATTTTTAGTTGAGAATTTGTCTATCATTTTGTGTCTCATGTTGAGTTATCATCTAGCATGGAAACCCTCAAAATCCACTGTTGCAATTCCAAATTACAGATACTCTCATTCAAGCATCACACTTCTCACATCACCTTCATAAAGAGAAAATTTCTTTGAAGAACCAATATTACCCCAAACAAGAAGATATGGTTGGAGTTCATTGATAGAGGGCATGAGAACCACCAAGGATGCATGTTGGTGTTCACAGATGTGCTCATTTATGCACCAAAAATATAAAGACTCCACGGGTAGTCTTGAAATAACATGAATACCTCTTTGACAGAGGGTGATGTAATAAGATTCATGTCTTGTAAAGACACTTAGTTCAGTTTCAATTACGCATATGTAATTCAGTCTTGAAAATTTATGTGTAAAATAAAAAAATGTAATTGCATGTGGTCACATTGCTTGTAAATTTTAAAATGTGTGATCACATGTAATATATTACATAGGACTATAATGTTGAATAAATTAACAATTAGTTAGGATCCTCCCAGCTTTATCTCACATCCTCTTTTCTATAAATACAAGAGGTCTCGTTGTAAATAAACATCTTTTGGCAATGCAATAAAACTTTACTAATTTGTGTGTACACTCTAAAACTTTTTGTTTGGATGTAAATCAAATTGTAATTAATAAAAGAGATGGGTTGCTTTCATACTTTGTGTAAAAAAAAAAATTCATTTGATGACATTATCTGGAGTTGGTTGTGAATGTTGTTATATTATATAAAAGAGATTCAAAGCCAATCTTGGATACTTTGAGTTGTTTATTGTGTTTAAAGTCATAGTTAGGTTTTCAGGCTTGATCTTGAAAAGTTTGAGTTGTTTATCACATTTGAAATTAGCGTAGTACACTCAAGCAAGGAAATAACTTGTAGACTTTGTGCTACTTTTATTTTCTATGTTCGTGCATGTAAGGTAAAATATATGATTGGTAATTTGAGTTGCACGTATGTTTTATCTTTGTTTCTCAACTCACAAAGGAGTCATGGAAATACTTTGATCTTTTGTGAGCTTCTAAGTTACTAAGAGTTGTTGGTAAACTGAAGGTTATTCTTACATCTAATCTTCTATTTATCGGGATTATTGCTTCAACTAATACTTTTTAAGTGAATTACACCAGTCATTAAGATCATGTTGTAAAGGTAACATTTATTATGAAATAAGATAATATGATGAATGTCCCACCCCATTTTAGCTTTGTAAAAAGAAATAGTTAAGTCTTTAGTTGATTCTTGTAGAAATAAGAAGGGGGAGTCTCCCTTAGAAGTGGGGGAGATCATGTCTCACACATTGTGGCTAGAACCACTATTTTGTAATTTATCTTAAAACTACCAGTTATAAAATATCAACCCAACACACTCATGAATATAAGATAATATTTATCCTAGTTGATAATTGCTCAAGCCTTAACATTTTTAGCATAATAATTTTACATAAAATTAATTGGGATACTTCCCTCATTCAACCTAATTCTCTCTCTATTTATGGCATTAATAATGTTGTTAGAGACATATTTGGTATAACTATATTATCTATTATAGTATGACCCACACAATATGCATGCTCATCCATGTCATGTTACTCTCTATTATAATTTTATTCTAGGTAGACTGTGGATTCATACTATGCAAGAAGTCCCTTCTACCCTTCACCATAATTCATACATAAAAATGAACTATACATAATAAAGATTGATCCTAACACTTATGATGACATTTGAGAATAAGTAGCATGCATATCATTCTTTGATACTATGACTCCTTATACAATACAATCCAAAATTCATGATGTTTTCTTATAAGATAATTGGGGTCCTTTAGACTGTACACCCTCCTTTAGAGGAGAATACAAAGTCCCCTAATCAAAATATGAAGCATAAAAATAAACATGTGTTTCATTTATCAAAAATCCTTCTCAACCCATTCAAAAATCCTCTTCTAGAAAATGTCTTGATTGAGGCTTTTTAGAGTTCATACCAATTAAAACTAAGAAAGAGCCCTCTCCTCTTCACAATGCAACACCTAACTTGATTCTAAACATTGATACAATATACATGGATTAGGAAGCTACAAAGCATTAAGGATCATGAGAAATCTACATCACAATATTCTAAATAAGTTTTATCTTTCCAACCTCCTCCTTTATTGACATGCTCTCCCTCATTGTCTAAAACATCTACACATTCTTCTTCTAAATTTTCATCTAAACAAGAGAGTATTTTGTTTGACCTTCATCAATCCAACTTGATTATTATCCCTTGGCCAAAAAAAGAAGAAAAAAAAACAAAATCTTAGAAATTCTTCCATTTGTGTGTATCATCAAATGTATGGCCATTCCACAAATAAATTTCAAGATTTGAAGAATGAAATTAAAAAACTCATTGATTCTAGTATCATTCAAATCACAAGTGATAATAAGTGAAAGATTTGTCACATCCCTTCTAAATAATATTTATTGCCCATTATGTTTCTCCTCACTATGTGACATTGATAGATTCCCTCTTGGGGGATTTTTATCAGTCATGGTGGTACAATTTCATGTCCAATCATACTTGGGTAGCAACATAATAGCCTAATTATTCATGTCTCTATATTAGGCGGAAAGAATAGTTTTCAAACATCTCTCCTTTCTTAGGATCAACTTTCCCCTCATTGAGTTGTACCTTTTATAGTGGTTCTCCTTTCTTGCATATAATTGAGGAACTCTTCCTTTCTTGAATGTGTATATATTTTAAATGGTCTATCATTGGTGTTTAAAGTGTGTAATAATCCATTCATAATCCCCCTCCTAGAAATAGGGAAATTGTGCATTCTTGATCTCCTTTCCCCTTTTCTTTGAATATGTCATCTTTAGTAAAGATCTCCTCTCTTTTCAAAGGTAGATATCTTTAGGAAGAGATATCTTCCTCCATCATTGATATTCATGTATCCTTGATAAGTACCCCTTATACTTATTTCAGGATATCTCTATTACAACTATCTCTTTTTTTCATAAAGAATGGTTTCGTTTAGTGGATCTTCTTCCTAGCTTGGTACACATGCATTTTTGTTAAGGACATATCCTTGGTGTTGAAGGTGTTTATCTTTGATATGGATCTCTATCTTCCTTAAGATATCAACATGGGGGTATGTTGACATATAAATGGGGGAACATATGGAATCCTTTTTGGTTATGTTTGCTATCACTATAACACTCATTTTATAGTTTCAAATTGAATTTTTTCTTGGTGCACTCTATAGAACCCAATTTTCAGTTGTATTTTCAAATTATCTTTCAAACAAACATGTTTATTTGTACTTACTTAGCATGAGTCAACTAGCATAATGCACCTTGGTAGACCTATTTGATTCTCCTTTTCCTAACATGGATCACATAGCATAACACATCTTGTTGTCTGGTAGAATATCTCTCTCTCTCTCTCTCTCTCTCTCTCTCTCTCTCTCATGGATCACCTAGAATAACACAACTTAATAGAGATACTAAAATCCATGACACAAACATGAACCAACCAATATGATACACCTTGTTTCTAGTGAAATTCATGCCTTCTTTTCTCGTCAATTGGTGCACATCCTTTATTATTTTTGTAAGTCCACTTGCACTCTTATAAAAACATGCCAAGAATGATATTAACGGTTGAGATATTTTGACATCGTGATCTCTTAAACTAGTTGATTTGGTGCCTTTTGATTTGCTTTAGTAATAATATTTCTTGTATGAATTTTAAGGTTTTTACATGGAACGATAGGATCCTATGTGATGGGGCTTTGATCATCCCTCAAAATTAGTGCCATCTTATCCTTAGCAAGCCCATACTCTACTTTATTGGAAATATGAGGGCAAGCCCATACTCTGGCTAAAGTGGATGCTAAATGTAGTTTGTAAATTATAAGCCATTATAGTTTAACACTCCTTTTTGTTTCTTTGCTTAATTATTTCCTCTCCTACATTATTCCAAGCTTATTTGGGTCCTATCCTATTTCAACATTCAACACACTTTATTCCACATTTAAATTTTGTCAATCCAAATTTAAATTCTAGATCCAATATCAATGGCCTATTATCTTTCTTCCCAAAAAATCAAGACCTATTTTGTCCATGCTCAAGGGGAATTTTCTCCTATGACTGACAATTTTTGGCAAAATTTCTGGGATAGCAATCTATCGCCTTAACGGTGTTGAGTTTGGTCTCAAAATTTGGACATGGCCATTGAAAGTTAGTAAAAATACAAAAAAACCTTGAGAACCATATATAAAGCATCATCTCTAATTCATTTGATCATTCTTTTTTAATCTCTTATTTCATTTCAAAATCAAGTATATCCTTCCTCGTGACAATTATCTTCATGTATTCTTTAATGGTAGATATTGTTATGATTGATCACATTATTGCATTAACACCTGTAGGAATTATTTGAAGAGCATTGCATCATCGATACAACGTATAATCAATTTCATTTTAGCACACCAATTTACCATTGTAATCACCCAAAAATGGTCTAGCAAACCCATGGCCCCCTTTTCTCAAATATTTTGTCTTAATAAATTCTAAATCTAAGACATTATTGCTAGACTCTAAATTATTAAGCATTTAATCAAACTTCCTTGTATAATTTTAATCCTAACACAAGTAGAATTTGGCAAATAAATGACTACGTGACTAAAATGTTTAGTCATGTGACTAAAAGTTTTAGTCACATGACCAAAACTGATCATATTTGGGCAAATAAATGACTAGGTGACCAAAACTTTTAGTCACGTGACTAAAATGATCATGTGTCTACCATTGTTTTGCAATTCAAAAATATAAATGACTAAATAAATGACCAATTTGGTCATCGGGTAAAATGACTAAATAAATGATAAATTAAATGACTAAATAAATGACCAATTTGGTCATCGGGTAAAATGACCAAATAAATGACTTTTTAGGATTCCACTAAATGGTTTAATTCATAGCATATACATCATGCTTCAAATATGGACCCTTGATGAGAAGCTAATGATCTCTTTTTATATAATTTAGAAGTCTGCATATTTCCCATCCAGGCTCTCATTACAAAATCTTTAACATTTCAATTATCTTAGTACAAATAGAAGCTTATACCAAAAAATTACCCTTCACTTTGATATACTATCATAAGCCTTATCTTTTTTTCCATCTAGGGTTTTCAGATAGTCTATACACACACTATCATGGATGCGTATACCTCACACTTGAACAAACTCAGCTAATTTCCTTCTTGTGAACCACTACCCATGAAACATAGGTCAATGAGTTTGAGTAAAAAACTACACAATTGAATCCTGATAGCAATATCATAATTTGACCTACTCTAGAAAATATCTCATACTTAGCATATACAACTATTTAAAGACTTAAAGTAAAAAATTAAAGATAAATGACCATTTAAAAGTTAAAGAATGTAAATCTAAAATAATTAAAAATATAGTTAAAGAATTAATAATCTATAACTTGTAATTAAAAACATAGTTAAAAATATTGATAATTTATTAATAATAAAAAATATAATTAGCAATATTAAACAATGTACTGGGGTAGGATGGCGCGCGGGGACTGGGAGGACCGATGGCGACAACGGTCACCTGCAACATGGCGAGCAGAGTCTCATGGCTAGTATGGTCGTGGGGTTTTCAAGAAACATGGAGGCTTGGCCTATCAAAACCAATATGGCAAGGTGTGGCCACATAATCATCATTCACAGGCACGTTTTCAACAGAATGTTCAAACCCCAAATCCATGGAAGGGAAACCCTAACCTCCAATGGCGACCAAAACAAGTTTGGAATGGTAGGCGATGGGAGAATAAGGAGCACGGGGGTCTGGAGAAGCAGGCTTACCACCGGTTTGGGAAGAACTTCAACTTTCAAAAAATCACGCACAAGTTTTTCAGACCGCGAGACCCACTTACTAAGAGTGTAGCAAGGAACGCCAAAGATCAAAACACGCCAACTATGGAAAACATCAGGTATGAGATAGTCTCAACCCTAAAAATTTCAGATGCACAATGGAAAGAAGCAAGTGTGTCATTGAAAGAGAAGGCCTTTTTCTTTAAATGGTTAGGTCAGTGGCCGTTTGTAACAAAAATCAGAGCATGGAGCAGAGAAATATGGGGGAAAGATTGTAGGCTCAAAACCCTCTCCAACGGCTTCTATTTAGGAATATGTGCTACGAAAGAGGATAAGGAGTGGATCCTGAACAATGGTTCTTATATGGTCGAAGGAATAGGCATTTATCTAAAAAATTGGGAAGCAAACTTTAACCCACAAAGTGAAAAATTGAATGAATACCCAGCATGGGTGAGTCTGCACAACCTCCCAGTGGAGTATTGGGGTGAGGACACACTTAGAAGAATAGGAAATGGTATAGGAACCTATATTAGAATGGAGGAAGTAATAAATGAAACGTGATGCCTTGATTCATCCCTGGATTCTGATTAACATACAGGAACACTAACCAATCCCAGATAAAATAACCCTCAGTACAAAAAATGGTGTATGGGAGAAAAACATCGCCTTATGGAAAGAGGAGATCGAAGCCAACAAAAAGGTGCAGCAGGAGCCTGAACCCACTAGGAAAGATAAAGGAACATTAGATGATCTACTCATGGATGAACTAGAAAGAATAACTCTCAATCAAGAAATTACAAAGCAAGAAATAGCTGACCAATTTATTACACGAGTAGTAAATGACTCACCCCTTTGGATAAAAGAAGTTAGACGGGTGCTAGAGGAAACATGCACAGAGGACAAAGGAATTGCAAACACATCCTTAACATGCTTTTCGACCCAAGTTTTCAAGAGCACACCTATCTCACAATTAATGGGGAATATGGAAATGGAACAAAGACCACCCTCCCCAAAAATTAGAGTGTCATGCTTTCAGAATGAAAATCTAGACAGATTGGCAGACAATGCTACAAGAAAGAATGATGATAGTGTTATGATCATCCAAGATACTGACGAGAATCAGAATACCTAGATGGGGGAAAAAAATGTCAATGATGCAGAAAGGAATGATGATCAGCACCAGGATGCTCCAGAACATAGCATCAACATAGAGACTAAACAGAGATTGGCCATGGACATGGAAATTTCCCCTATAAGAAATCTGAGTCTTTCTATGGAAGAGGAAAAAGCCAATGAGGAAAATTTCGTAGAATGGGACTTAGAATCTGAAGAAGGCTTGGGGGAAAATGATATAAACAACTTAGGCCTCTTTGAATCCTTTGGAATTTTAGACAAGAGATCTATTAAACAAACGACATCTACCCGGAAAAAACCAAATACTGGCCCTAAAGGGAAAAGAGGTGCTAAATCTACCAGAGAAAAGCTGAAAATTGTAGGGGATGCTGCTAACCAGTCCAAATTGAGATCAGGAAATGGCTATAATGCCATTTCCCGGGAGCCATGAAAACCCTATCATGGAATGTCAGGGGCTGCAATGCCCCTGACAAGATTCATTTGATAAAGCGATATCTTGATCAAATGAAACCAAATTTAGTGCTATTGCAAGAAACCAAAATCAAAGAGGAGGATTTTGAGCTTTTTAAAACAAAGTTTGAAAAATGGAAATCTGCTCTAGTTGGGGCACAAGGCGCATCTAGAGGATTGGGGATTCTCTGGAAGGAAGGATTAGTGGATGTAACAGTACTACAATAGGACCAGCATTGGCAATGGGTGTGAGTTCACATAAAACATCTCCACTGCAATATTTCCTTTCTCAATATCTATGGCCCAAATAATAGAGCACAAAAGAAACATGTATGGGAAACACTTACATCACTTATGGAGAATCTGGACAATGAAGTGGTAGCACTTGGAGGAGATTTCAATGCTATCCTAACACCTGTGGATAAGAAAGGTGGGAAAGGGTGGAGTAGTGAAAATCAAAGAGATTTTAGCACCTTTGTAACAGACTGTGGTTTGTTGGAAATACCCTTCAAAAAGGGGGAGTTTACTTGGACAAATAGACGGGAAGGATTCCTGAACATAGCTGAAAAGATAGACAGATTCTTTATAGGGGTAATTGGGTGAACACAAATTGGTCATGTGATGCATAAATCCTGCCCTTTCAAGGGCCAGATCACTTTCCCATCAGCCTACGAATTCAGCATGAAGACACCCCTGATCGGTGTCCTTTCAAATTTGAAGCAATGTGGTTCACTTCGAAAGGTTTTAGCAGCCTTATTGAAGAATGGTGGTCACAAGCTCCAAGTAGACTAGGTAATAAAGCTTTTATTTTTTTCAAAAGATTGCAATTCCTCAAGGACCAGTTAAAAATATGGAATCGAACACATTTCAAAAATATCTTTACTGAAAAATATAAGGTGGAAGCAAAATTCATAGCTTTAAGCCTTAAAGTGATTGAAAATGGAATGGAGGATGCTGACTTTAAAGAGGAAAAAAGACTACAACAGGATTTAGGTGATTTGTTAAAGAAGGAAGAAATCTTCTGGAAACAAAAATCACGAGAGACATGGCTAAAGGAGGGTGACCTTAACACAAAATGTTTTCACAACTCACTAAAACAACGAAGAGCTTATAATAAGATTTTCAGTATCCAAAATGAGCATGGTGTGGAGATTAGGGAGAAGGACCTGATTAATGAAGAGGCAGTGGCTTTCTTTTCAAAGAAGAAATAGCCAAATAGTAGAGATAACCATTTGTATGAAAGGTTGTTAGAGGTCATCCCAACTTTAGTTTCTGAAGACCAAAATAGACATTTAGTAGCCCCGGTCTCCATAGAGGAAGTGAAGAAGGCTTTGATGGGAATGGGTGGAGACAAAGCTCCAGGACCTGATGGATTTCCTGCAATGCTTTTTCAGAAATTGTGGCATATCTTTGGAAAGGATATCTGGGAAGTTGTGGAAGAATCATGAGAGGGAGGCTTCATCTTAAAGGACCTAAACACTACCTTTCTAGCTCTGATTCCAAAGCGGGAACCACAGGAGAACTTTGAATACTTTAGACCAATTGCCCTTTGCAACACAATTTACAAATTAATTGCCAAATTCATATCAAACCGACTTAAGACAGTCCTAAATTCAGTTATCTCAGAGGAGAAAAGTGGTTTTTCCCTAGGAAGATCTATTTTTGAAGGGGTGGTGATTGCACATGAGGCAATTCACTCTATCAGATCTTCAAAAAGTCAGAGTATGATGGTGAAGCGAGATATTAAAAAAGCTTATGATGAGGTGGATAGAAACTTCTTATTAGAAGTAATAAACATATTTGGCTTTCGACAAGATTGGATAAGATGGGTGAAGAGTTGTATTGAGACACCTAGATTCTCTGTTTTGATCAATGAAAGCCCTCAAGGTTTTTTTGCAGAAGATAAAGGCATAAGACAGGGGGACCCCCTTTCCCCTTTTCTCTTTATTATTGTAGTTGAAGTTCTTGGAAGGCTAATAAAAGAGAAAAAAGAAAATGGAACGTGGAAAGGTATTCAAATTGCTGATGGAGTAGAAGCCCTCTTGCACATTCAATTTGTAGATGATGCCTTCCTAGGGGGGACGGCTACGGAACAAGAAGCAAGAGTTATGAAGGAAACCTTGGACTTGTATGGGAAATCCTTCGGGAAATTAATAAACTGGCGGAAATCAAAAAAAAAATTATTCAACACCCCAAGGCAGCTACAGACTAGGATTAGCAACATTCTAGGTATGAGGGTCAGCCTCCTCCCAGGAAGATATTTAGGCATTCCTCTTTTCAGTGGTAGAAATAAGGCAAACTTATGGAGGGAACTATCAGAGAAGTGTCTTAAAAAGATGGAAGGATGGAAGGGCAGGTGGTTGTCCTTCGCTAGCAGAATTTTAATGCTTCAAACGGTAATTTCAGCAATGCCGGTTTACTCAATGATGTGCATGGACATCCCGAAAAAAGTTGTGAAGATACTGAGCGCAAAGATGCAAAGTTTTTTCTGGTGTGGAGCCAAGGAAGAAGATAAAATTCCTCTGGTGGCTTGGGAGAAGATTTGCAAGCCAAAGGATCATGGTGGGGCAGGTATTCGTAATTGGCAAATTATGAACAAAGCTCTTGGGGCAAAGCTTGTATGGAGCATGTATAGGAACAATAATTTCTTCTGGGCAAGAACCCTTCAAGCGAAGTATCTAGACTCGACAGAGAGTTCACGGATTTTGACAATAAGGAACCCCCCTCAGGGTTCTGCAATACAAAACTTTATGATGGCATGCAGACCAATCATCACGAAACACATCACATGGCAAGTTAAAGAAGGGAATACAACCCTCTTTTGGGAAGATTCCTGGGAGGGACATAAGGCTCTACAAGAGGAGCAAGATTTGAACTTTTCAAAGAACCACCTTCAAACACATTGGGGAAGAAGAATTAGGGATTATGTGGAGTATAAAATCACAAATGAAGGGGAAAAGTGGGGTTGGAAGAGCCTAGAAATGGAGAACATACCAGCCTTGGAAAAGGACAAAATGAGAGAAATCTTAAGAGCAAAGGAGATAGTGATAACATCAGATAATGATAGAATAAGATGGTGTGGAACTCTCTCAGGGGATTACTCAGTTAAAATAGGCTACAAATTGCTGGAAAATATGACAGAACAACCTTTGCCATCCAAAGATCTGTGTTGGAGCAAGGATATCCTACCAAAAGTTGGTGTTTTCCCGTGGTTGGTATGCAAGGGGCACATCCTGACTGGTGAAAGAAGGAAAAAAATGGGTCTAAATGGACCAACTAGATGTGAGCTTTGTGAACAAAATGAAGAATCTGTAGATCACTTGTTGCTACAATGTGAATATGCATCCAATTGCTGGAATTTTGTTCAAAACAAGCTAAGATGGCTTGGACCATGTGCTAACAATATTTCTGAGGTTTTTGCAGGTTGGCCCAGGATGAAAAGTAAAACAACTCTCTCTAACATATGGAAGCTAATCCCATCATTGGTTGTATGGGAGCTATGGAAAGAAAGAAATCGAAGGGTTTTTAGAGGTGAAAAGGAACCACAAAAGAGGTTTCTAAACAGACTTCAACATGCTATAGAGGAGGTTGTAAGCACTTCTGCAATGAGAAGGTAGTTTTTGAAGATCCCCTTTACACAGGATGACAGAATTATTCAAAGTAATTGGCCCGGAATAAGATTTAACTCTCCGGCTAGAACATTAGTGATAAAAACAAAAAAGAAAACATGGGGGAGAACATAAAGTGGTAGCCCTCAGAGGAAGGATGGGTAAAAGAAAACTTTGATGGGGCAACCAAACATAATCTAGGTTTGAGTGGCATTGGTGTGATTTTTAGGAATGTTGATGGTGCAACCTTGGGGAAGGCAGCTAAATGATGTAAAGATGGAACAAACAATATGGCAGAGTGTCAAGCTGCATTACTGGCTATCCACATGGCACAATAGTTAGGGGTCAAGAAACTACACCTAGAAGGGGACTCTCTACTGGTTGTGCAAGCCATCTCCAAACTTTCCATAAATGCATGGCATCTGGAAAAATTCACAGACTCAATAATAGAAAGACTTAAACATTTTGAAGATTTTAAAATCACTCATATTAGGAGAGAAGGAAATTCAGAAGCTGATGAGCTCTCTAAATGGGCAAAAAATATGACAGAGATAGATAAACTATGGTTTGAACTAACTCCCCCTTTAAATCATTAATATTATATGAAAAGGATGAAAATTCCAAAGGTTATGTCTTTGAAATTTTAGAAAGTGTTAATTAGCGTAGCCGCTCAAAAAGCCAATTTCTCCGCACAGATGAATGGTGTCATCCAAAGGTAAGATAATGATTGTCATAAAACCGAGTTTGGGTTGATGGTAGAGAATATTAACTGATGCCACCATTGCGATAGCAAGTGTGTGAAAGTACATTCCCTCTTTAATCATGCAACAACTCTTTATTTAAAGCACCACGACCAAGCATATTTCTCTGCATAGCGAGAACCAGACGACTTTTTCTGTGTGAAGAAAGGGAAGCAAACACTAGGATGGAGCCGCGCTTCACTTTTCCAAAAAAGTGGCAACAAAAAGCAATTTCAAGCCCTGTGGATGATCATAGGGTAAAACTCATGATAAAATGCCCGACGAAGGAAATTGTCGAGGCCTTTCAAGAAACTTTAGGGTCATTTTTCCATGAGAGTGCGGACCGTTGGAAGCTGCAGGTGGACATTGCTGCAATGCTTATAGTGTGGGGATTGGAATTAGAGGAACATGAAGATCTGGTAAGGAAGGTAATGATGTCACTATTTTATGTAGACCTTATCCCAAACATTGACACATTGCTTGAATGGGCACACCCGGGATGGGCCTTTGATTTTAGTGAATTTTTTGAAGATAAGGAAGAAGGGGTTTCTAAGGGAATTCGACCTTATCTACTCTGGCTAGAGGGTGTAGACAAAGGGAAGTATCTATAGGACAGACGAACAGCTTGGGATAAGCTAAAAATAGAGATTAGCAACTACAACTCCCGCAATCAACGACCACTGGTGCCCACTCAATTCCCAAAGAAAAATAGGTCTCAGCGTGGTAAAGGGCGGGTGATGGAGTAGTGGGACAACCTTTAAATCCCTGATCAGGCGATGATCATTTTTGGGCGTGGTTTTTTTGATGAAAAGTCAGAAGCTTTTGAATCTAGGGTTACGACAATGAAGGATGATCAAGCTGTAAGGAGCGCCGAATGTCTTATTGAAAGGCCAAAACATACTTTCGAAAGAAAGTGAATTTTGAAAGGTTGGCAAACTCATGTTTTGAACCAATGATGCAGATCCCATGCCAACGGATGCAGTGAAAATGATGCAAGAAAGATCACGGGCGTTGATGGTGGTTTTGAAAACACCGGTTTTGATGGTTTAATATGGCAAATGTAAAACTTTTTGTAATGTTTTGATGGGATGGGCTTTTGGAATATCTTATTGTAATGGGGATAGTTACCGATAGCTAATGAAAGCAAATATGTAATCTCTTTTAATATTAATAAAAATACTCAAAATTACTGACCAAAAAAAATATATTAAACAATGTAAATGTTAATTTTTTTAATAAAAATTGTAAAGGCCTTAATTCCACGTAATAGATATGATTTTGGAGGGAATTTTAGCAAAAAAAAAAAAAAAATTAACGTGAAAAAGGTTGGAGGGAAACTTTAAGGGCCCGTTTGGTGCATGGCATTAACTTATCGAGAATAGGCCTATTCCAGAATAAGGGCCTATTCTCAGATTAATTAATTCTAAAAATGAAAGCTGGAATAAGCTATTCTCTGTTTGGATCCCATATTGTAGAATTGGAATAAGGATTATTTTTTAATTTTTAATTAATTTGAATAATATGTATTTTTAACTTGTGTACATATATACACATACATGTGTGTATATACACACATGTGTATATATACATGTGCATATATACACATGTGTGTATATACACATATCACATATGTGTATATATACACATGTGTGTATACACACATGTGTGTGTATATACACAAGTGTGTGTATACACACATGTACATACACATGTGTGTATACA
>MU226410.1:1152612-1173235 GCA_018584345.1 Thuja plicata | reverse complement strand
GGTAGTTTAGTATCTTAGGATGTTTTCCTAATAAGATAGGTTCCTTTTAGGGACTGAAGTTGTCATATGAGTCAAGTTACTCATTTCTAGCAAAATTGCAAAAGTTGCTCAAATGCAACTTTGCTTAGCATTAACAACTTTTCAAAAGTTGATTGTAAATCTTCCCCCAATGGCTAGGTGGTTTCAAACTATTTTAAATTCATTGGGGATGGCCTTCGTAGCCCTCATAGGCGGGTGGAAGGCACAACAATGTAATTTTGGCTCAAATCAATAAAATTTAAATTGTTTTCCTGCATTTCTGACAACACCAGTGGATTATACGGCCATGTATGAATCAGACTCTGCATAAAACCAATTGAGTTTGATTCTCCTGTGAACTAGCTTTCAAATGCAAGTGTTCTGAGGAAAAGATCTTACCTACAACTCTAGATATCGGGATTTTTGTCTCTGCAACCCGTTTTGTCTTCCTTTCAAGGGTTTTGTGTATTGTTTTGTTTGTCTGAAGCGTTTCCACCATGGGAATCGATTGATCTTTGGTGGAAAGCTTCCTTGTAGAATGATTTCAATAATTCTTCAAGTATTTTTCGCATTGATGTAGGGAGATGGCCGCTTGAGTGAGCCCTAGGTGTATATCCTGTATGTATGCACCTTGTTAAAGATACACAATAGTGTATAACTTTTAGCCCTCTGAGCACCAAGACCCCAAACTATGGATTTAGTGTTTTTTTAAACATCCTTTAGATGTTCCAATTGGTTTTAGGAGAGGAAACCATTGTTTATGAGTACTTCCTTCCTTAAGGGAGGCCTAATTCAGCTCCTTTGGCCTGCCTTCTACCATTCAAACCCAAGACTTGTATGACACTTCAAGTCTTGGTGCTCCTAGACTAGATGTATCTCTGAAAAGGGTATTCGAATCATGGATTCAATCCCTAAGTTGTTTGGAAGTTTTCAAAACCAAATTGACTGGTGTGCTGGGACAGGGCTACTAGTGTTTGGCAGGACATCATTGCATATGCCCTCTAGATTTCCAAATAGTTTGTTTGAATGCAAGGACCTAGTCCAATATAACCCTCTTATGGTGTTCAAGCCCCTCCTTGGTCAGTTTCCAGGATTCTAAGCCTTGTGTCCATTTTTGCATTTGACTAGTGACTTGGTTCCTAGTGTACACTCCTAAAATGGATTCATCCCTATTATCCTTAGCATATAGGTTCATGGAGGGTATTATAGTGATGTGTTGTAGATAGTTATAAAGGTGTAATTGTTAGGGTCTTTACTCTTCATATAGAGCTCATAAATTTAGTGACTGAACCAGTTGTACCCTTGACACTTGCATCAGATATCCCCTTTGACTGCACATCTCTATCCTTGAGCTGGATGGTATCTGTCAAAACCTGGGCTCTGGTATAGCCTCCTACTTCTATTAGCTGTCTGTACAACACTCTGTGTTCTAAAAGGACAAGAAACACCAATCAGCCTTGTGAGATGGACACCAATAATGCATCTACAATTTATTCTTTCAATAATGTAAAATAATGCATAGGACTGATATTATCCTGGGACAAACCATAGACCTTGACAAATTTATTAGTGACAATCATGAGTTGAACCTGAGAGCCAGGAATCCAGGAAACTCGCCTAATGTATGCACCTTGCAAAGAAAGATCAATTGCAAGATGGTCTGTTACTTCCCCACAAGGATTGATGGTAAGAACTTGACATTCTTCGTATCTAGCCACAGCCAAATAGTTTTCAGTAGCAGAGTTAAATACAAGATGAACTAATTCAAAGCGAACAAAAATCTTGGAGAGATGCTTAACATTATTTTTATCTACTGTAATAGGTGCAATAGTTGGCTCTCCTATTAGTTTCCCCACATCAAAGATGGTAACATTATCCCTTCTCCTACTGCAAGCCTTCCTCTGCTGCTAAAACTGAGCAAAGATTTAACAAGAGATCCACTAGAAAGATGTGATTTGAGTTCCCTTGCATTTGAATACTCTGCTTTTATCTTCATCTCGAAGGACCCACTTTTATAAGCCTTCTTTAGTTGCAGAAGATCCAGATTGTAAGATAGCACCTTGTCCTCACCCAAAACTATCCTCTGACCATTTGGCAATACGGATTCACAGCCCACACTGAGACAAGGAAGAAGTTGTCTACATGATGAAAAACACGGTCTTTAATATCCAGATCTGTAAAAACTTAAATTCTATTATCATTTGTCAACCGACCTATTGTGTTATGATATTTCTATTAGGATTCAACTGTGTAGTTTTGGAGTCAAATTCATTGACCCATGTTTCATGAGTAGTGGTTCACAATTTTTCATGAGCAGTGGTTTACAAGAAAACATCTCTCATGAGAATGAATGGTTACACTTAACGGTCCTTACATCTAGGTGAAGCATTGGGCATTCCTGGGAGTTATATTTTAAAATAATCGGATTTTCTTTATTATTTTTTTTTTCCAATTAACATCAACTTTGTGTGGACAAATAAAAAAGTTCTAAACTACTCATGCTTTTGACGTCCCCGCTTTGTCATCATTGGCGCGGCTATTAAAACTCATGTAACTTAACCTATCACACATTTTCATACCATACTTTATTTCATTAATAATAGAATATACAGAGATAATAATTTCAACCTAAACTAAGCAATAGAATATCAAAATAGACATATAACTTTCTATTCCTATGTAATCTCCTTTAAAAGACCATAATCTATAAAAAAGAAAGATTCAAATAATGAGAGATTATGGATTGCAACTTGTGAGCCCATCTTGCAATTCTATTCAAGCCTTACGTTCAGGAAGCCCAACTAAGAAAATCTGATACAGTCTCTTTAGAATGGCCAATACAGAGGCAACTATCATTGTATGAATTTTCTTGTGGGTATGTATTTATATGAAAAAAGGCTTGAATACAGGCGAAGTTACATATGATGGTACTTCTCTTATTGTTAATGATCCCTACTATCTTGCATGTAGAGGAATCCCAATTGATTTGGATCGGTTATGGGAGTTATTCTGGGTCTATGTAAGCCTTAGAAGGCATGAGGGCATGAGAGCAGAGGATAGGGATTTCATTCTGTACGGACTACAACTGTTTGGAGCAATAAAAGTTTAGTTTCTTTCAATTTTAAAGACTTTTTTGATGTAATACTGATCCACAAGCTTGGACATGGTTGTATAATGGTTTCTCAAGCATTTTAGATCAAGTTCAGACACATTGTAACTCTATTTTTCTATTTTGTGTTGACTATCCTATAGGAACACACAGAATTGTTTTGTTTTCCACTGTGGACTTGTAAGAACCATCCTGTTTTTGTACATACTATTTCTTGGGGATGGATCCACAATTGTATTGTTTCTCTCTAACATGAATAATGTGGGGGAGAATTCTATTTGCATGTGATTGAGGATGGATTGTCGAGTTGACAGTGTTGGAGGGTTAATGAGTATGGTGCATGGGTATTGCAGTGGAGGATCTAGCCCTTGGAGGGGGTCTTTTTTTGTTTGAATCCATTAAAGGATGGTCCAAGGATGGTGAATCATCCATCAATTTCATGATATAGTGATTGGAGGTAAGAGATTGACCAAGCCCTAGATTTTAGGGGTTTTGAGGAGCAAATTAGGGCTTTTGTATCTAGAGAGGTCATAGCACCAAATTGGTTGCAGAATCCATGGTTTGGGGTCATTTGAGGACTCTTTTTAAATTTTGAAAGTCTATTGTGAAGAAACAAATGTAGTTGCTTTGTAAATGTGATGGAATTAGCCCTCCTAGTTTAAGGACAGTAGTATATTTGAGTAGGTTGGTCCAAAACACCTGGGTTTGGTTTTGAGGTATGTTATCAAACTTGGAAAAGGGTATTTGAATGTGCATGTGTTTGAAGAGTTGTTTGGGAAGAGTTTGTGAAAAGAATCAGAAACCCTTGCTGTTGTACTACTAGGACTGTGCAAGACTGGACAGTTTGATCAAAGAAGTTAGAGTTAGTCTGTCTAGTGAATTGGGATAAAAATTCTTATAATTCTAGAGGATTATTTCTATCTATACGTTGTATGAAACTCTTTCATTTGTCACAATTATTATATTGAATGTGATTTGCAGATATACATATTATCAATATCCTTATTCAATGAATTAGACAAGGTATCAATTACTCCATGTCAAGGTTTTTCTACCAATCTCGATGAGGAATAACAGAGGCTTTATTGTCAAGTAATTCTGATATGACTCTTTGTTATACTTAAATGGATTAAGTTGATGATAATGTAAAAGCTTGTCAATCATTTCTGTAAGTTCTGACGTGATTGGTAACTTGATTTGAAGGTTGATCTGCGAACAAATAATTCCCCCTTGTTTGATCTGAAACTCTTACTTTGATAGACAATTACTCTTTTCTATTTACTGTTATTCTTAAAGATTTGAAGGAATGTACTATTGGAGATTCACGTTATTATGCTGGTAAGATTACAAGACTCCAATGGAGGAGTTAGTGGCTGATGATGTTGAATGTAATATCAAATATTGAAGGTGATAAGTAATATCCAACACTGAATTATCAACGCTGAATATGGTAGAAATTATCCAACGTTGAAATATATGCAATGCAATACCAATGCTGAAGGTGATATCTGTTATTAAAAATGTTACTCTATGGTTTTCCTTTCCGTCCTTTTCCTTCTGTTGGTTTTTTTTTTTTTTTTCAGATCGATGATGTCGTTATTATAGTCTTAATTGCTAAATGGATTTAAGTCTTTACTCCTGACTGGATCAGTGAATATGTTGATTTGATGATGGGAATTTATCTGCTAAGATGTATGTTTGGACTGATTATGAACTCCCAATAGCCAGCCATGATTCTCTTCTTTTTACCACAAATAATTGTATCCTTGTTTGAAATATTTTTTTGTAATGACTGGAATCAATTCTTGTATCTGATTGGAGGGACTTTCGCTGACTAGATGTTATCAGGTTAAAGTTGTTCGATTACTGGCTTCATGTAATCTTCTGTATTAATTTTACTCCCTCAATGGTGATCGTTGAACTGTTAATTTCTTGTTGATGTTTCTGCTAATTGTGTAAGATATTAATTACTGATTGTATATTCAATGCTGACTGTATAAGATATTAATTACTGATTGTATATTCAATGTTGATTTTTGACAAAGAGTGATGGGATTGTCCACATAATGGACTTGTGAAAGTGCTAAGTGTAAGGTGGAAAGTGCGTCGGCCTCTTCTTCTGAAGACCCGTCCTCTTCCGAAGAAGAACAACAGCAGAACAATACTGATGAATTGGGCCCCGTCGACGAGGAGGAGATCGAGGTCGTGAACAAGTTGGCTCCCTCTGAGAAAGAGGATGAAGATGTCGAAGCAGATGATCCTGCTGCTGATGCATCTACTCCGGATGCTGACACTGCAGAAGATGACGAACTCCCTACGAATGACGATGTAAGTTAAAACTCTTTGTCTTTTTTTGCCCTAAAATTACACATGGTCTGCTCCAGATTTCTTTGTTTGCTGAAAAATGTCAGTTATTTTTTGAAATTTTTATTTGGGCATAAAAATATGATTTCTATATAGGTCCAAGTTAAATTGACCAGGCATATGTTTGGCATTGCCCTTGAAGAAAATGTCCTTGAGGAATGTACTGAAATCAGGTCCTAGTTCACTTGAAGTATCTGCTTCTTTGATTTCAACAGAAAAATCATGGCAATTATGAAGAACACTACTTTCTTTATTTGCTTTGTGAAATAAATAATTCTCCAATTAACAACTTAATTAGTGTCTTCTTCCCTCTATATTTGAATAAACTAGTATCTTTCTCCCTCTATATTTGCTCACAAAAATAATTAATACATGCTTTAAAAATGGGTTATTTATTGTTGGAAATACTATAGATATTTATATGCCTGATCTATAACAAGACAAGAACTAAAAAATAACAAATAGTAAAGCTCAACACAAGAGATTACGCTGAAAAACCAATGTGGAAGAAATTCTGGTAAAGCAATGCCCTTTCTTATCTTGCTGCTTATCTGCTGCAATTTACAAGCTTATTGTTTTCTTGATGCCTTCAAAGATATGAAATAACATAACATCAGTACCATAACATTTGCAGCACTGTGTAACTTGATCAAATGTATTCTCCCCATGCACTCAACCAAGTAATACTAACTAAAAGAGTAGAAAGAAAATGAGAGATCTAAGAACTGCTTTACAATGATCCCTCAAGTATATTCACAGGTTCACGTAAAACAACAACATAGATAGAGGCAAAAATACCATAGACACAATCCAAACAGTCATCATGTAACAACAGGTAACTTGTCACTGAAAAAAGTGTACCCATTTGAAATTGTTTCAGTCTAAGATGTTTGGACCACCTCATTTGAACTTCATTATTGACTGAAATTTATTGTTTGAGGAGTGTTAAAGACTGTTTCAGGCATCTGAAATTAGTGGCTTAACATTTTAAATCGCAATTCTCCAACAAGGAGGCTTTTGATCACCAAAAGCTTAGAAACTCCAAAGATATGAAAATGATTCACGGTCACTCCATCTTCTCTTTTCTTGCTTATGGTCCTTTAAATTCAATTTTCCAGCTTTCATATTCTCTTTAATGTTTGTTTTGAAAACTATCATTCTTTTTGAATGATTCTTTTGCAAACTATCATTCTTTTTGAACTCCTATTGAGCATTAGAAGCGGAGCCTTGTAACTACTGGAGTTATTTCACACACATATGGATCACCTGGTAGATAGATCCTATGAGTTCCAATAGTAACTTGTTGTTGGTAACAGACTCCACTATGTTCCTTTACCAAATTAATATGCTTGCTTGAGATTTCTGAAATCTAGTAGTACGGTATTAGAGCAATCCACTGCTCCATGTGAGATCTTTTGTGTTGTTTTAAAGAAGTTTCATTCTGCTATTGGTGCAACTACTGTGGAAGCATTGTTTGTTCTTTGTTGGGAATGCAGGTAGTTAAAGGAGAATTTATTCCAAGCATTGAAGGATCACTTATCAATCATCACTCATGAATCTAACAAACAGATCCTTCATTCATCCATCAATCATTAATCCCTCAAGAAATCAAACAAACAATCAATCAACCAGGTCAAGTAAACAATCATCAAATCCACATCAATCATCACTTCATTTTGGGATCAAGAAACACACAATTCAACAATCAAACATCCCTAGTTTTGGGCTAATTTTGTATTAAATAATACACATAATCTTGGATTAAATAATTAGTTAAAAAAATTAATAACCAAGAAATAGGGTTGACTTTCCAAACTCCCAGTCTCAGATGGACAACTATGAGAAATAGGGTCAAGTCACCGATGTCTCTATGTCCAATCTGATGGACAACTATGAGAATCATAATCGCTTCAACTATGAAACAATAGGTCAGTTTCAAGGGTTTTTAGTTTAGTGCTTTAAATCTCAAGTTTTTCTAACCCCTTGATGTAATGGTTGATTCAAGCGTTTGGTTGCAGATTCTAATCTCACATTTTACCATGCACATTTTTGGTGCTCACCGTGGGGCAGAAAGTTACGTTTTTCTCCATTTTTCACAATTTCTTGCATATTTTTGATGAAGCTGTGCTTTCTATCATTCTGTTATGTGTTCTCTGTCATATGACAAATTGCAGATTGGTACTTTGTCATCTGACAACAGGTATATTATCGTATGAGGTTTTATTTTCTGCCTTTTATTGTATCAGAGTATTAGATTTGTCGTATGAGCTTTGGTAAGACTTTGTTTTGTTGTATGGCAGCTATTGTTTTATCGTATGAGCTTTGATGCCAATCTCTATTCTGTACTTTGTCGTTTCAAAAACAACAAGCATTTTTAGGGTTTCTCTTGGGCTAATTTTTGCTTTCTTATGTTTTGCATATCTTCCATTGTCTTTTCACTATCTGTTTCTGCAGCCTAACTGGTTTTTGTATAACATTTTTGAGGAAGATTCGCTTGCCAAATCCACATTTGCACACTATTTTGATACAACTACTAATAGTTTGTGTTTGTAGGATGCTTGTCAAAGGAAATTTGAGACTACTAATGATGATATTTGCAGGTTGCCTTGAAATCACATCAACCAAATGATCGTGCTTGTTAGCATTTTCTTTTGATTCATAGGCACGTAGATTAATTAGAAAGATCTTTCTTGTTTGATTCAAAGAAAGTGTTAGGGGAGTGTGCTCTCTTTCCTTTTGGGAAGATCAAAAACCTAGACTCACTTGTTTTGCATTAAGCAATTAAATCTTTGGGAAAGAACTTAAAGCGTGTCTTGTGTGTGTGGAAAAAATGATACTAGATAGGAGAGTATGATCTTTTCTCCTTGAGGGAAAATCAGAAATCTAGACTCCTTTTTGTCGCCAATCCATTTACTTTTCAAGTTAAACCTTTAGAGGTCCTGCCAAGGGAGCAATCTCTTGGGAACGACCTGAGTGAGGAACAAGCGGACCTGGCTACTTCCACCCCACTATAATCAAATGCTTCCTTCAATCCAAAGAGAGGGAAGACATGGCTATTTCTATCTCTAATGCTTTCTCACTTATAGGGCCTTGTTTCCCCAGTCTTACTAAGAAAGAACTACATTTTATTGGGTGCTTTTAGGTCCATCTTGGTCTCAATCTTGTTTACAAGACTACAAGGGAGATACATTCAAATTGTGTAGGGCCAAGAGGTCTGAATCTTGCTTGCAAGACTATACATTTTGGGTGCTTGTAGGGATATACTCCTCAATTTTTTTTGCGAAACTACAAGGGGTATTCATGAACGGATGAACTTACTAATCACCTTTTAGATTGAGGCTACTCGATCTACCTCCAAAAGTGTCATAGTCTTTGTGCAAGGATTGATCCAAGTGGACTTTACCCGGATCACCCCAAGATTTTTACACCCAACATATGTACTCCCAAGGACGTTTAAAGTATGAATGTGGCATGGGGGAGCTTATGCAATTTGAGCATTGAGTCTCTTTCCAAAACCCACAATGTGCCTAGTCCCGGCCAAAGCCAATAACACTTTGTGTGACGTGAAGGAGTATCAAGCATGGGCAAAGATTGTGACACTAAGCCAAATTGACTATATGATAGAGAGTGTTTGGTTCTTCACACTTTGAGTTTGATGTGTTTTCATACCTTGAAACTTGACATATTCCTCAAACATAAACATTTTGACAACAGACAACAACAAACATCAATATTTTTACCTCAAACATATAGACGAAATTGTCCAAAATTTCTTACACACAAGTGACAAATTGTCCCAGAGTCTTTTGTCATTTCTAACCATTGCATTTTTTGTATGACAGTACATCTAGAGGGTAGAAACTCATATGAGGACTCCTGCATTGTCATTTGAGAACCCCTGTATTGTCGTATGAGACCTGAGTGGAAATCACTCCAGTACTAAGATCTTTGTCATATTGGTCACATTCTTGCAACAGCTACTATTATACCTTGTCACTGTCTAAACAGCTTTCGAATCTGGTGGTTATACTCGTCACTGTCTTTTTGTCCTAGCTTTTCACAACTCTCTCAATCATATTGACTCTTTGCTCTTGGTTCTTTATCAACTTTGTTGCAAGTGTCGTCTAGCAGGTATTCAGACCTCGAACGCATGATACCTTGCACAAGTTCAACAACCAAATCAACCTCTTTTCTTCATCAAACGAATCTCCAAGCTTTAAAATTTGACTTGATACATTGATCCTCTAGAGACGTTAGTCACAAATTGTTGTACATGATCCAAATAAGGAGTCAAAAATCCAATCTCAATTCTAAGGGAAAATCTATAGACAAATTTTCTCAAGACCTACCTTCTTGTCAGAAACCCAAGATAGATTTCAAGATCTCACACAAGGACACTTCAAATCCACAACCAACAATACCCTTGTTTGACTCTTCAACTTTGGTTGCACACAACACCTCAACCATGTCATCTTATGATTGGGGTCCCAACACGACCACCAGAGTCAACATACTAGTGCTTCCTCTTCCATAGAGGATCCCACTTCCAAAGAGATTAGGAAGTGTCAACAAACATTTTCAAAAGATTATGCAAGCCATCATGCAATTGGACAAGGAAAAATACTTCATACATCTTGCATCAACACGTGTCAATCTTTGACCTAATTTTGATATTGAGGGACTCATACAACAGGAAGAAGAGTCACCTATCACTATTCTCAACCAACAATTGCAAGATATGAGATGCGAGTTAAGGGAACAACCTCCTATCAAATACTCATTGGAATCCATATGCCCATTCTTGTTTGCTAAGAATTTGCATATGCCACCTTTTCCCCCAAAGGTTGAAATTCCTAAGTACAATAAATACAATGGGGAAGGTGGCCCTCAAGACCATGTGAGAGAATTTTGTGCTCTTAATATGAAATTTATGCATGAAAAGACTTATCTAATGTGACTATTCCCACGAAGCCTTAGTGGACAAGCCTTGGAATGGTTCACAAAACTCACACCTAGCATACAAACTTTTGACAAGCTAGTACAAAGATTTATACAACACTACTCTTACAACATCTTACACACAGTTACTATGCTCAAACTTTGCAACACTAAGAAACATATTGGCGACCCATTTGTGAAATTTCTCCAAAGGTGGAGGAAGATATTTTCAAGATACCCTAGACAAATACCAAAGCCAGAAAAGATTGACATTTTCTTCAATAATATGGTTCCCAAAATGAATTACACAACACAAATGCAAAAAAATACCTCCTTCAGTGACTTGGTTGACAGTGCCATGAGAATCAAGGATGTTCTCGTCAGAAAAGGGGATATTACTTTGAATAAAGACACCAAGTCTTCCAACAACAACAACAACAATAACAAGGACAAGAGTAAATATTGGAATAAGAACCGCAACATTGGTAATGATGGTATTTTTGACTCACCCGTGATTAAACCCAATGAGCCAGTATTTAACCTTACTACTAGCTTACAGGGTGCCATGCAAAGTTCAATTACCCTCAACACTTGTAAAAACACTGAGGATGCTAGAAAAGACAAAGGACCATGGATCCCTTGACCCAAATGAAACTTCACTCCTCTTGGATAACCTTTGGAAGATGCGCTAAAAACATTGGTTGCCAACAAGATCATTACGATTCCCAACTCAAAACCATGGGAACTTGAGGTAAAACCCAAATGGTGGAATGACGATCACTATTGCGAGTTTCATAAAAATAAAGGACACTTGAAAAAAAACTGTGTGAAACAGAAGCATGTGATACAAGATCTGATTGATAACAAAACTATCACAGTTGGTACTCATGGCTCACATGATGATCATAAAACCTTTAAGCAAACCTTTCCATCCTACGAGAAGGGTGAATCATCACAAACTGCAGGAGCCATGGTAAATCACACATATGCCAACACTGACAATGTGATCCACATGCTTGAACCCTCTAATAGATCCATGAACATTATTATCATTAAGGATAAGGAACTTGATTCTGCTAATGTGGTTACTAGAGGTCAATCTAAGATCACACTTAAGGGAGTGGCATCTACATATAAACAAATAGTTGCATCAAAAGACAAGCCTTCATCATCAAAGCAAGTTGCTACAAACTACAACTTGATCGACCAATTGCAATGAACTCCTGCCCAGATCTCTATATTAGAATTGTTGAAACTATCACCTTCACATAAGGACATCCTTGAAACTATGCTTGTTGAAACTAATGTTCCTAAGGACCTTGATGTTGGTCGATTCCAGACCATGGTTAATCATTTGACCTCTCCTCACTATCTATCTTTCTCAAAGGAAGATGAAAAATCTCTTAGTGACCCACATAATAAGCCTTTGCACATAGAGGTCTTGATTCACAAGAATCGGTTCAGGCATGTTTTGATAGATGGAGGCACTAGGTTAAATGTTTTTACTCTCAAACTGGTCACATCGCTAGGATTTTTTGAGCATACCATTGATCCTCAAAAAAAGATCACTATTAAAGCATATGAAGAGGAAGAGCGATCATCCAAAGGACTTGTGGTACTCCCCATCAGGGTAGGGCCTATTGAAAGAAATGTCACTTTCCAAGTGCTTAATTTGCCTCTCACATACAATATATTGCTAGGGAGACCTTGGATTCACAACATGCAAGCAGTCCCCTCTACGTATCACCAATGTGTAAAATTTCCCTATAATGGGGTGGAAGTGACCATTCCGACTGACAAAACCTACTTCTATAACACCTTGAAGCAAGATGATAGCATGGTTCCACACAGTAAGGAGGTATTGCAAAATTCTGAAGCAGCTCAAAAAGCACTTATGCAAATCTTTGAAGAAAAACTTAAGATCAACAACACAAGCATGGGAGAATACCAATTGACTTCTCTTCCTCCTTCTCCCAAATCTTATGGTATGCCATCCTCATCTTTCCCACCTTCAAATGGTAAAAAAATAGAAATACATGAGGAAATTGCAATGGTGAAGGCCCGAGTGTCTCTTTCAGAAGAAAATGAAGAAAAAGTTGTTCTTGCCGAGTTATACAAAGATGAAGAGCAAAATGATGAAGTAAAACATGTGGAGATCTACCCACATAAATATGGGAAAGGATATCAGATGATGAAACAAATGGGATATATGGGTAAAGGACCCTAGGGAAAAGACAAAGGTCTTGTAGAACCTCTGAGCTGAATTTTGAGATCCCGCAGACAAGACTGGCGTAGGATACCATGAGAAAAAGATTCATTCTTCTAATCATCCTAATAGCTCTCACGCAGATGTGTATGATACATATATTGAAGGTGAGGATGAGATTACTCCTCTCCCCTTTGAACAATTGATGCATGTCACCACTAACAACCCGACATATCAAGGGTAACCCTATATCCCCTCCTTTCATAGAGATTCCTTTGAACCAAATGGGTCCAATACTTCAGCTATTGCAATGATATCAACTCAAGAGTCAGGCATAAATGATAGATATCCTAACTAGGGGCAACTTGTCTTCACCTCTCATGTCCTTGACTTACCACATTTCTCAAATGACGGAGTGCATGTTGTTGAGGAGGTCTCTCCTTGTGCCTCTAAAAAATTAGAAGATTATTCCACTCAGTGTGGAGCGGACCAGAAAAGTGAAAAAATTAATTATCTCAGTGTCACAACGACTCTCTCTCCCTTTTTGGAAAATAGGGATTGAGCTCCTATCCAATTTGATTATGGGAAAGATAGTACTCTACCAGAACAACATCCTAACCAGGGAAAACTGTGACTCCTACGCATGTGTTTGATTTACCCCACTCAATTGAAATAGACTATAATGAGAATGAGTGGGACTCCTTCTCTGATGCTACTATGGATATCAAAGTAGATGTGGTTCACAAATTTGCACCATATGTTATGCATGAGGACAATGTTCACACTAATGAACCTCTGAGAGAATATCCTGAGCCAGAACCATTCCTCGTTCCTAATGATGATTCTGAAGAGGAGGAAAGGCCCCCTCTTCCATGTAACACAAATAGGAATCTTGGGAGAGAACCCCAAAATTCTCTCACATCAGCTACTTAGGATTGGGATTCTGATAGACATTCTATTCATTCCGCCACATTGACCAGCAATAGAAATGATCATACCTTCACTAGCTACGACCATGATTTCAATAATGGACGATGGGCACAGTGAGACAGTGAAATAGAAGAAATCAATGACACTTGGGATCTTAGAGACCTTCAAGAACTTGACATGGCTCCTCCACCATGTGTTCCATCTAGGAGAATTCAAGTCATGCCAATGAGTGTCTTTTTAGAACGTGTGGCCGCTTGAGAAGCACGAGAAAATGCTAATGCTAGGTCAAACAGATCGAATCCTCATACTACCAACAACAACTCTACTAGAAGTGTTAGGATGAATCACAGTCTAGGCAACCCTTCAGAAAGTACTATCACAGATCTTCTCTTGCCTATTGAAGACCTTGATCTTGATAACTCGGTGCTATCCTTGGAACTTGTTGAATCCCTACCACTTGTCCATCCTAAACTCATTGAATGGAACCCTGATGCGCCCCTAGACCTCATTTCTTCTCCTAACTACTACACTTTGGCCTGCTACCTAAATGCCATTTAACCTCTCACCTCTTCCACTAGTGCAACAAGCGTAAACATGATAGAGGGGGACGTCAATTTCCTCAACCTCAAGAGACAAGACAAAAATAAAAAAGGTCTGATGGTGAAAACCACTTTGTGACAGTATCATAACCAAAAATAGTAAAAACAAAAGGTGTATCCAACGGTGAAAACCTCTCTGCGACACCCAAGGATGGGGAACTTGACCTCCTTCCTAATCATCTTCAAGAAAGATCATCAGTGCTGATAGAACCAACACAAGTAGTAAATCTAGGAAAAACAGAGGCACCTCAGCTCATCTACCTAGCACAATCTCTAGCCGATCAATAAAAGCAAGAATTTGTTCAATTCTTCATGAAAAAGAAAATTAACTTTGCTTGGTCTTATTCAGATATGCCAGGGTTAGACATAGACTTGATTATGCATCATTTATCAATTGCTCCAGGAATCAAACCATTCAAACAAAAGCTTCAAAAGATGCATCCTCATGTGGCATTATTAGTCAAAGAAGAATTAGCGAAATTACTGAAGGCTGAATTTATTCCTGCTATAGCTTACGCTGATTGGATTTCTATTATTGTCCATGTGACTAAACATGACAAGTCCATTTGAGTTTGCACAGATTTCAGGGATCTAAACAAGGCTTGTCCCAAGGATTATTTCCCATTACCCAATATTGACATGATTATGGATCTCACGGCTGGTTATGAGATGTACTCACTAATGGATGGCTTTTCCAGCTACAATCAAATAAGAATAGCTCCTGAAGATCAAGAGAAAATTGTTTTCACCAATGCTTGGGGTATGTTTTGTTGGAACATCATGCCTTTTGGCCTCAAAAATTTTGGGGTGAGCTATGACCACTATATTCCATGAAATGATGCATAAAAACATGGAGGACTATGTACATGACACCTTGGAAAAATCAGCAAGAAGGGATACCCACCTAGAAGATTTAGAAAGGATTCTAGACAGAATGGAACAATTCAAGCTTAGATTGAATCCTAAGAAATGTGCTTTTGGTGTAACTTCTAGAAAGTTGTTGGGATACATTGTTTCAGCCAAAGGCATTGAAGTTAATCCCGCAAAGGTATAGGAAATAATGGATATGCAACCTCCTCGCAACATCAGTTAGGTTAGGACTCTACAAGGCTGACTCCAATCTATCAGAAGATTCATATCCCAACTCACAGATAAGGCACAACCTTTTACAAGAACATTGCACAAAGGAGTTAAATTCAACTGGGATGAAGGGTGTAAAAAATGCTTCCAACAAATCAAAGAATATCTTGCTAATCCACCCATACTACTGGCTCCTATTCAAGGAAAGCCTCTTCTTCTTTACATCTCAGCTACAAACACATCCCTAGGAGCTTTGTTGGCACAAAATGATGAAGCGGGAAAAGAAAGAGCCATATACCACATAAGCAAAACCATGGTATCTTACGAGCATAACTACACTATCATTGAAAAAGCTTGCCTTGTTGTAGTTTTTGCTTCTCAAAAACTAAGACACTACATGTTGGCACACTTTGTTAAGCTAATCACTAAAATAGATCCTCTCAAGTGTCTGTTGAGTGAAGAAAATCTCATTGGAAGGTTGGCTAAATGGGTTATGATCCTCACCAAATTTGACATTGAATACATTGACAAAAAAGCGATTAAAGGACAAGTTATTTCAGATCACCTTGTTTATGCTCCTTTGCAAGATAGACAACCACTGCTGATATAATTTCCTGATGAAGATATTTTGCACCTCATAGAACAGACCTGGACAATGTTCTTTGATGGATCCTTTACATAACAGGGAGCTAGTGTTGGAACACTCTTTATCACACCGCAAGGATATACGATCCCAAAAGCTTACAAAATGATGTTCCCTTGCACTAACAACATTGCAGAATATGAAGCTTTAGCAAATGGTTTAAAGATGGTTGTCGAATGGAAAATTACTAAATTGCACATCTATGGTGACTCACAGCTGCTAATCAATCAAGGCAATGACCAGTATAGGAAAAGGATGATAAATTGCTACCATATAAATAGATGATTGACGCTCTTAAGAAGTATTTTGTATTTTTTACTTTCCAACAAATACCAAGAGAAGCAAACAAGGCAGCCAATGTTATGGCCACCTTGGCCTCCATGCTACAACTTGAAGAACATCACTCTCACTATAAATTCCTAGTGGAAGAACTCCTCTTTCCTGCTAATTCCCCAGAATCCCAAGTCGTGTGCTCCTTAGTGGGTACCGATTCATCCTGTTACACTCATATCTACTCTTACCTCCAAAACTAAACCCTGCCAAATAACCTATCCAGAATTGAAAAAATAAACCTTATAAGGAATGCATCTTGTTACTTGATCATGGCTAACGACCTGTATAGAAGAGGTCTCGATGGTACTCTCCTTAGGTGTCTAGAACACGGTGAGTATAAACATGCATTAGAGGAAGTTCACGAAGGTGTATGTGGCTCTCATTCGAATGGTCTTTCATTAGCTAAGAAACTCTTACGGGCAGGATTCTAATCACCCTCTATGGAAAAAAATGCCATACATTTTTCCAAGGCATGCAAGAAATGCCAAACTCATGGAAACCTAATTCACTCTCCTGCACACAAGCTGTTACCTTTTATTACTCACTAGCCATTTCAGTAATCGACATTTAATCTTATCAAAAAAATCTATATCTCGTCCTCTAGAGGATATAAATTCACTATCACAGCCACTGAGTACTTCACAAAATGGGTTGAAGTAGTTCCCTTGATCAAAGCTACAGGTAAGAAAGTATCTATGTTTATCCTCAATTATATCATCTGCAGATATGGCATTCCTTCATCCATTGTGAAAGACAATGGGGACAATTTAAAAATAAAGACATGGACAAGCTTTGTGACAAGTTCAAAATAACCCAACACTGTTCTTCTACTTACTACCCTTAAGGGAACGGACAGGCCAAGGCCTCCAATAAGAACATCTTGAAAATATTGCACCGAACAGTGAGTAAGACTGGAAAGGACTGGCACCTTCAACTCAATCCAGCCTTATGGGCTTCTAGAACCAGTATAAGAAAACCTACAGGGGAAATGCCATTTTCCTTAGTATATGGTGCATAAGTTGTGTTTCCCATTGAGACAGAAATACCCTCGCTCTGAGTCAATCTCCATGGACTCATTACTAATGAAGATTACCAGATTTCTAGAATCTAGGAGCTAGAACTACTTGATGAACGCAGAAGAGAAGCATTCGAACATATGAGGTCTATCAAAAGAGAATGTCTCGAGGCTAAAACAAGGAATTGAGACATAGAGAATTCCAGGTTGGAGACCTTGTGCTTAAGTAAAATTCTAAGAATTAACAACATCATGAACAAAAGGGAAAATTTCAACCCAACTGGCTAGGTCCCTTTGTGATCACTGCATCCTTTGGCTCTAGGGCCTATCAACTATCAACTCTAGAAGGGGATACCTTTACTGATCTTGTCAATACTCTCCACCTGAATAAGTTCTACACTTGAGCATTCTCGATGGTCAACAACATGTACATACATATATGATCCTAAAAAAAGTATCAAAAATAGCAAAAAGCTAAAAAGATCAAAAACATTTTGAAAAAAGTCATGAAAATAGTGACTGTCTCGGTGAAAACCTGGCAAACAGGCGCCTTGATGAGTCAAAATTTAAAAAAAAAATCAAAAAGAAGAAAAGAAAGAAAAAAAATATAAAAGTGAAAAAATACAAAAAAAATTGAAAAATCAAGAAAAGTGCCATGGTGAAAACTGTTCAGGCTTAGAATTGTCACCCTAACTCAGGCATTAGGGCTACACGACAATTCCATCCTCACAATGGAAACCTCTCCTAGCTGTGGGTAGGCTATGAATGAAGAGGAATCTCCAGATTCTAGGCCGGCTCCTATTTGATTCAGGATATCGCCTCCTGATTTGAAACTTGATGGGGAAAAGGGAAAAAGGATTAAAACTGAAAGGGAAAAATGGGGTGATACACCAATGAATGAATTCAGACTTCACAAAAAGAATAATTTCAATCCCAACTCATGAATGAATACTTTAACAATGTGAATCTTTGTTCAACATATAGGTTAATAAATTCATGCTATCAGGGTTCTACCACAAACAGCTTGGAGAATTAACAACATACATTTCTCATGCAAGGCCAAGGGGTAGCTAATTTCCTTGAGAAGGAACAGAATTTCATTCACTTCCTTCAGATAATAACCAATTTAACACTTGCTAGAAAAGATGAAACAGGATTCGATATTGAAAAACAAGTACACAAAATGGGAGTCAAAGAATCTAGTTCATTTCTTCAAAAAATCTGACAAGATGATTACAAAAATGGCCTTCAAAGCACGTAGGAATGATATATTCACTACAATACCCTCTCTCCAAAATCTGCAACCAGATGGATACAAAAATGCATGGAAAAGTGGTATAGGAACCAAGTAGTTCACTAAACCCTTTTTTCTGCCAACTCTCAACCCCTGAACATGAAAATGAAGGTCCACTAAATAGCCCACATGGCTAATCTTGAAAATGAGATCTCCCTCCAAAACTCTCCTCTAAATCTGATAGATCATCCCCAAATCAAAGGCAAAAATGATGCCTAAAATCCAGCCTAACAACTAGCTCCTTCAAAAAAGCACAATCCCTAAATTTTTGGCCTAATATAAGGAATTAAATCCTTTTTACAAAAGAATACCAAAAATATATTAACTTTAATATTATAAAAGACTAATGTTAAAATATAATATAAAAGAAAGTAACTCTCAGACATAAATCTAAAAACCTAAATTCTAAACTTCGATAAAAATCTAAGTATGAATTAATACAAAGTGGAGAGTCGATAAGACTCAATCCACTTGCATATACATGTCTCGAGAGTAAGGAAATAGGTGGCATGCTCAGTTTTCAAGGCTTTGCTGGCACTGCCATCTGCAAATTCATTAAAGGCTCTTGCAGCTTGGCGGACTCCAAACTCTATCATCTTCATTTGATCATGCACTTGAGTTATCTTATTCTTCACAAAGAAGATTTAGGGGAAATGAAACCCTAACATACAGGAAAGATCTCAAAAATCTCTGATGAAGCTCGACATGAGGACTGTGAAAGAACTCAACTTGTTGGATTCGAACCCTCTGTCTATTATATTTACTGATGCTCATGCCAAAACAGGAAACTCGGCATCGAACACAAACTCACTTCACCGAACTGTAAGTTTACTTTGAGTTTTGGAGTTTTATCTTCTTGCAATGAACTACAAAGTTCGAGCATGCATTTCTCCTTGTTAACTGTTCCACTGTTACTTTTGATATACTCATAGTTTATGAGTTATAGTTGTATCTTTGTTTTCAACAGTCGAACTTGTTGTTTCATTACTTTACCTTGCATCATTGAAGGTTCTCTTTTATTGAACACGAGCCCATATCATGCTTTATGGCTTCTATCATTTGTATCTCTGTTGAACTGTTCCTTGGCTTTCATCTGCTACTTGTGATTTGCCTACCATACTGGGACTGTTATCATGATGTTTCTGTCTTGTGCTCGGCCTTTGCATTTTGGTGTGATTTAGCTTTGAAACTGGTACTTAAAACACAGCTTTCATCTAAAACTTGATACTTGCTCTGTAATTTGGTTCAAAGCTTGACTTTGGGGCTGTAACTAGAGATTTTATCGAACTATTACACATGGTGCTTTGTCTATGATTTTCTTTTAAAATAGTTTAGAGTTTCATGTTTCACATAAAAACCGGGCTCCACCTCTGAACTTTGCATGATGTCAATGCATTTGGATTTCATCTGCTTTTGAGCATGAAGCTCGGTTTTTGACTGGAGTGCACACTGTCATGCCATAAATGATGGCGTTGTCCTCTCTATGATCTGCGAGCTTTTCTACTCATTGACTGCGGCTTATACATAATGGCCTGCTGTTTGTACATGTCTTTTCCAGCCACCACTTGGAACTCGGGCTCTTCTTCAAATCCTTTATAGTTTAGAGTTAGAAACTCTTTGTTTTACCCTGCATTGAATATTCAATAATTTGTACCAAGATGTGCCCTCTATTTTGGCTTAAATTCTCGCTGTTTGCAAATAAATGATGCACTACTGTTCCTCTTTGTCGTTTCACTGTTTGTGAATGGGTACTCACAGTTTCAAACTAGGCCTTGCTGCTTACTTTTCTATAGCTGGAAAGCTTCGAACTGTAACTGTCCACAGTCCATGGTGACTATTTGATTACTGAAGCCATAATATAGAGGAATTCTCTTATGCTCATGCCTGGTCTAAGTTATTTTGCTGATCAATAGCTTAGGAATAACTAAATTTTTCTTTGTAAAAAAACCTTCCTTGAAATGACACAGCTGGAACCAAAAGTTGTAAATATCTTTGAAACATACTTCTTGTAGCCTTCTCTTCAAAACTATCATCAAAGATGTATTATTATTAAAATGGCATCACTGCATCCAGCACTATAATGATCTTATCCTG
>MU226410.1:1135574-1151922 GCA_018584345.1 Thuja plicata | reverse complement strand
CAGGACATGAAAGACTTCAGATGATGCAGATGAACCACTCCAGAAACTAGAAGACCTCTTAAAGGCAATACATAGACCCTAGACTTCATCATGCTTCCTTCTTTCTTTCTTTTCTGCATATGCACTCAAAGTTTCAGTATGCAAGAGGTGACCTTAAAAGAACACTTGTCTAATACATTCAGTATGAATGCACAATGTAATGATCATTTATGAATATGAAAGTGTGAATTTGATCAAAACTTTGAGTACAAATATAATCTGATAATATGAATGTAACAACAATGTATTTCTTTTGCATTGGCTGAACAGTAATGTCTAAAAGATGTATTTTTATGCAAATTTTACTTTTTCCCTGCATGTAAAAATTTGGGTAACAAAAACCTGGAAACAAGTGCCCTAGTAGCAAAAATATAATCTCTTCCAAGTGGTGAAAACCTAGCAACAAGCGCCACTTGTAACCTAGCATTCTATCTATCAACGCATAGCTTGGCTCATCTCATCTTTGGGATGATTTTCGTGCCTTTCTGAGCTATCACATCAATCCAGTCCTTGCTTCACTGGTTGAAGCCATCCTTAGCTCTTGTATGGGCCTCCTACTTTTCAACATCATGCCAGTCAACCTGTCAAGTCCTCATAATTGGTATCATTCTATGGATAGTTTTCCACTGATGCACTGGTGTTTCTCAACACCTTAATCAACAGTGTTTCTCAACACTCCCATTTCAAAAAATATGTGTTTCTCAACACTCCTATTTTGGACAAATCTGTGTTTCTAAACACAAACATCAGATAAAATACATACAATAACACACAAATAAACCAGTATGACAATGTTCAACAACACCCACATCAAACAAGCTAAACAAATTGAATGATTACTGACAATTTTCTTGTATGTTTTCTATTATCAATGATTTCCTATGTTTTCTTTGATTTCTGCTTGTTGGTTTAGTTCCAATGATCTTTATGTCGAGATAGTAGGGTGTACGTGATAAGAGATTCCACACTTAGATGGATCAGCCACACATCCCTCGATCCTACTCTCTTACACCATAAGGTGAGGTTGGTCCTATCTCCTTGTCTGTTATTCTACTTGTTTCAACAACAACACACTCATGATTATCTTTTCTCTGAATGCTTCGATACTGGTGCACTTTTGTTATATCAACTAGAAATAGTGTTCAGGCCATCTTGGCTCTTGTGCCTGGATGCTTACATTTGTTTCTCACAACTATTCAATGAAGAATCATATTCATGTCCTTATGGTTCCGTTGGTACCAGTGGGGATTATATTGACTCTGGTGTCCCAAACGTCCAAATGATGAAAATATTGTGACTAAGGAAATCGGTGACTTGACTCATGTCATCGGTTTCATTTCTAGGCTTGCATGATAGCATTGTAACATACTCCATCAAATAAATCTAAATACAGAGCTATTCTTTTAACCTATCACTTCCTTTAATCCTTTGCTAAAGAAATCAACTGCATTTAATCTCCTTAAGGTTATCCATCTACGCTTAAAGGGTCAGTAACAAGAACAAAAGCATGACATATATTCGACATAAGATCAACGAAATGCGTATGATTTACATCTGTCATTTATGATTTAAACAACATAAATCCTACAACATTTGTCTTGCTTTAAAAATTGCACCCTTGGCTAGCTAGACTGCTCTGAATCTATTTTTGGGACCGAAATCAAAATCTGATGATGTTTTGATCCTCCAAAATGTAATTTAACCTAATTTTCACAAATGTAGTTGATTGTTGACGCTTTCCTCACAAGATTCCAATTTGAGATTCCTTTTGATCAAATTTCTTTCGCATTTCCCTCTTCAATCCAAAAAGTCAACTTAAGTCAATTTTGGTCAAACTAGGTCAACTAGACCTTAAAACAGGCTTGCATCTAAAATTTCTCAAATGCTTTTCAATCTATCAGGCTTGTGCCTCCCTTCCTTTCAATTTCATTCCCGAGGGGGAAATACCACTATATCAATAATTTGATTCACATCAACAAGTTCAAATCTCTAGGGGCATTAGGCCCTGACTCAAATCAAGATCTAATCAAGTGATTCTCATCACTGCGCATCAAATCTCAAAGCTCTAGGGGCATATCATATTCATCGCACCATATCAATCAGAGAACTCCCCTCAATTTGGTAATTGGATTCATCAGGATCCATATCAAGTCAATTATCTCAATCAATCAATCAAATGACAATCAGTCTCATCACACCTCATCAGGTTGGTTTGCCATTCAAACTTAATCTAAATCGGAAAATCTGCTTGGAGGACAGACATTTAGTTTCATCACTTCACATCAAACTGAATGCTCAGATTCTTCTATCATTCTTTGCTCACTCAATCCCGGAGCTGATATATTTAGATCTCCTTGCCAGTCTTCATTCGATCAAGTTCAGAGCTGACCTCTTTTTCAGTCTTCGCTCAATCAAGTCCAGAGATGATATCTTCAAATCTTCAATCAATCTTCGTTCGATCAAGTTCGGAATCAATTTTGGATCTGTGGGATAGTTTCATGACTTCACATCAAGCTATTCCCAGATCCAATCAAGCTTCAAATGTTCTTTGACTCAATGTGTTCCCAGATCGATCAAACATTAGTTAAAGAGGGGAAAATGTAATCACCCAAAAATGGTCTAGCAAACCCATGGCCCCCTTTTCTCAAATATTTTTTCTTAATAAATTCTAAATCTAAGACATTATTTCTAGACTCTAAATTATTAAGCATTTAATCAAACTTGCTTATATAATTTTAATCCTAACTTGTTGAATCAAATAATCAAACATCAAAGCCTAAACCCAAAAAGCATAAAACATTGGGATAAAATAAAAAATGTCCTAAGTTCAAAAAGTGAACCCATTCACACGTGGGTGTGCACTCAAAAATCAAATAAAACAAATAAAAGAGATAAAATACCAAATTTGTCTTATTCTCCATAAAGTTGACCAATCCAAATCACTCCTTCATCTCACGTGGATTGAGAGGAATTGCATCTCCATCATTGATCAATTCTTTTGCCTCTTAATCTCAACCACTCATTCCTTGGAATCTCTTATAAAAGGGATAGCTCCCTTTGCTCATTCATAACAAGTAGATTTGAAGTAAGGTTATTATGCTATTTTCACTCTAGAGTTTACTAAGAACATTCATAGTCATTTTGATTTCATTAGTAGTTTCTTGCATTTCTTGCATTGTTAGCTTCATTTCTTAGCTTAGATGGAATGCTAGTTTCTTTCTTAGCTTAATATAGATGTATTGTTCTTCTCATTTGGTAGCTTAATCTTGCATCCTAGTTCTATTCCTCACAATGTTATGCATTTAGCTTATTAGTTCATACATCCTCATATTTAAGCTTTCAAGAGAAAATTATGCAAGTCTATGCATCTTGCTCCATCTTGCATTGAATCTTCCATTTTGAAGTAGTCAAGTCACCGATGTCTCTATGTCCAATATGATGGACAACTATTAGAATCATACTCGCTTCAACTAGGAAGCAATAGGCTAGTTTCAAGGGTTTTTAGTTTAGTGCTTTAAATCTCATGTTTTGCTAACCCCCTTGATGTAATGGTTTATTCAAGTGTTTGGTTGCAGATTATAATCTCACATTTTACCACAAAAAACCATTTATAATCACTTTTAAGTGTAGTAGAGTTAATACCTACTTACAATTGGACTTGGGAAAGCCCCTATATAGTCCAACTCTATTTTCCTCTTCTTTTGTGCATTTGTAGAATCAAAATTAGATTCTAGAATTAGTTTGTAGGCATAATCTACGATGCAGACAAAGATAGAGGCTACCAGGAAACATTCAATATTAAATGCATGGTCTAAGGTTCCTATCACCCTATTCTAGTTGGTCGACAACACCTATTTCCATAGTCCTGGTCATTTGATCTAAAATTTGAAAGGAAGATAATTTAGAGGTTCTTGAAATCAATTTTGACACTTATTTGCACCTAGACACAAATGTAAGGACTATGACAACTAGCTCCAATGACCAACCATTTCAGATCCACTTATTTTTATTGATTCCTCTCTACAGCTCATTTCCATTTGAGCTACATCATATGACAACAGCGGGGTATGTGCAGGATCATGGTATGCCAAAAACTAGCGATGTGTAAAAATCTTCTTTTCACTCGTCCAACAACGCACTAAAAAGATTGTTGAATTTTTAGTAGGCCTGGGTGTCAGTACACCTAGCCAAACCAAAAGACAAATCACAATCCTAATCGGATATCCGATAATATCAAATATCCATTTTTTGCCAGTAAAACTTATTTTTAAGGCTCGCGCTGCGTTCTCAATTTTCATTACGAAAACGTCTAACACAGCCCAAGGTTTTGGATATTTTAAACCTATATGATATCTGATTTTCCCAGTTTATATTTATCTCCAAATTGAAAAGGCATGTAAAATTTTTAAATTTTGTTTGTTGTTTTTTGTTTTTAATTAAAATTTGTAGTTTTTTATTAAAACTAGGGTTTAATTGATATTTTTTAGCATTTTTTTTAAATTGGTTATAATTGTCTATTTTGGTTTTAATTTTAATCATACATGGGCTCAAACCAATCAGAAAACCCTCCCAATGACCCTATTAACAATCTAGAACCACCTCCAAACAATCCCCCACCTTCAGAAGACCAACCAGTCTCAAAACCTTGACCTTTAGAGGATCTCATAGGAGACAATCTAAATCAGCTTAGAGGATATCAAACTAAATAAGACAATATCCCCACACTGTGCCCCATATTTTCCACGTTGAACTCCATTATTGAAAACATGGAGAAACTTACAGAGCAACATAATGTTACACTTCTTTGGCGCGATTCCATATACACCGAGTTTGATGATGGGCTTGATTATGATCAAGTTATGAACATAACTATATAAAACATTACATATGTAACCTTTTTATGGATCCCAAAACCGGTTTAAAATTGGACCCTAAAATGTACAAGTTGTTAATTTAATGGTGCACAAATGATGCAATTCGTGACCACTTTTGGGACTGTTGGTGGATGGTTTTTGATAGGCCACCCCACAACAATTTGGATGTTCCATTATATTTCCTAAGAAAATTGTATGCTAAATTTGTGCTTGGTCACAAGGTCAATTATTGGAGCATGAGACCAAACTAGGGCATAGGCTTAGGCGCTCCTCAGGATAGGCCATGGTCACACCAAGTGAAATCTCACACATATGTCCCCCCCTCCCAAGATTTCACCACCTCCTATAGTGAAACATCTTGATATTATTGTTGAGGTTGGCTCACAAACTATTCAAGCCATTCACACCTTGAGTGATCTACTGGTTAGGTAGAGTGCAACATTGTTTTCTCCTCATGTTGATGATTCTGGACCTTCCACATCCTCCATGAGCTCACATGTTTGTGTGCCCCACACTTGCATTATGTGCAAGAATATGTGCCTAGGTCCCCTGAATGATAATGATGCATATAACTACGTCTTCAAGGTGGATGATGCTACACTGCACACTACAGGAACTGAAGCACCTCATGGAGATGTGCATCAGGGGCATGCAGAGCCATGGACTCCTACTGTTATGGTAAGAGTAAATAGTTAACTTGTTACATTGTATTTAATTTTGAACATTCATATTTTTAGTATAATTTTCTTATAATTATTGCCCACTTATGTTTTTTATGTGTTCCATTTATGTTCAGTTGATGACAGAGAAAGAGATGGCATAGGTGGAGGGGTCCATGCTTTTGGCCATTTCATTTGGCCTAGACACTTCCACGGTACATATGTTTTAATGTACTCATTGCTTTTCTATTTTATAATAGTATATACATGTGTTTTCTAATTTTTATGATCATCTTATTACACATTGATGCAGCTTTTACCAGTTGCCACTAGGGGGGAATGTGAGTGGGTTCAGACATCTAGCATTGACAAGGAGAAGGTAATTCAGTATTTTAGATTGTTTATGCATACATGTATACTTGTCACTTGTGTGTACTCATTTTTAATTTACATGGTTTATTTGGCAGAGGATGTCTGACGATGTCGTGAGACCGGTTCACCGCGGTAGAGTCATAGGCATCTCAATTCGTAGTGATAGCCCCACGATACGTATATTTCTAATTTTATTTGTTTGTATTTTAATATCAAGCATATATAATATGATCAAGTCATGATTCTATCAAGTATCTGTTTGACTTTGTAGGTCACCCCTAGTTTGAGGGAGGTACAATGCCAAGGTTTTGTATCGTTGATGACCCAATTGACTTTGCCTGAAGAAAGTTCAACACTGGTAAGTTTTAATGTTAATTCAGTTATTTTGTAAACATATATTTTCTACCAAGTATTTAACATAAAATAGTATAACTCGTAGATCAATCTCATGTTCACAAACATATATAGGTCAGAGTCGACATTGGTGGCATTGTCCCTTTGCTACCAAGGACATATGTTAGGTCTCCTAACCGAACGAGGAGACATAGAGGCGAGGTACATGTGAGTTCATTTTTAAAATTTTTTTATTTATTATTATTGACTATGATTTTGAATTTTGAATTTTTATTTGTAGAAACCATATAAATTAAGTAATCTAACTTGGGGTTTCACTTTTGTGTTTGAATGCAGGATCCATCAGAGCCAAAGAGTACTTCGAAGAGGCTTCATTTTGATGATCCACCATTAGAATAGGATGTCATAGAAACATTTATAGTTAAACTTCTTATTTTGAGATGGCATATGGCACATTTTGAGATGGCATTTGCCACATTGTATCTAGATATGTTGATTTTGCAACTATTTTGAGATGGTGCATGTGCCACATTTTGTACAAAACAATTTCATATATAAATATCTATATGTTTATTTATGGTTATTTTATCTCTATCATGTGTTCTACGTATGTATCATTTCCATATTATATATTTGTCATGTGTTGTATGTATGTATTATTTTCATATTAT
This sequence comes from Thuja plicata, assembly GCA_018584345.1. Lineage (NCBI taxonomy): Eukaryota > Viridiplantae > Streptophyta > Pinopsida > Cupressales > Cupressaceae > Thuja > Thuja plicata. Next base: position 1,144,953 of record MU226410.1, on the reverse strand, counting down.
GTCTTTGTCATGCATTATATTTATGTATGTATGTTCATTTTCATATTATATCTTTTCCATGCGTTGTATGTATGTATTATTTCCATACTACATCTTTTTCATGCGTTGTATGTATGTTCATTTCCATATTATATCTTTGTCATCTGATTTCATGTGTAATAGACCTAATCTTATCCAAAGAAACTACCTTGAAAATCTTTTGTCGGACCAAAGTAATAGGCATAATAGACCAAAATTGGGCTAATAGGCTCCAAATTTTCATACCCTAATGATGAAAAGGCAATTGGTTTGACAACTATTAGGGTCTTTAAGAGGTTTATGATTTCAAAGATAAAGAAAATGACCCTAGGAACCCCCAAATGCACCATAGGCTCCAATTACATAAAATGTATGAAAAGACCTACCCACTGCCTCTAGCACCTTGAATCAAATTCCAACATCATTCCACACTTTCTCCAAGACTTACCCACTGTCTCTAGTTTATAACTGGGTTCACCTGGCCAACTAGAGCTTGCAGAACAGACCATTTAGTCCTAGGACAAACTGTTTGAAAGATGCGCCTTTGAGAAACTTTCAACTACACAAACATTTGACATTGCTCAACCAATGTCTTTTGGCTAAAAAATTGATCAAATATTTTTGAAACCCACAACCAAACAGTTCTTTCTGATCTCTTGCCATCGAAATTGCTCATTATGTTCTCATCAATTTCAAGTAACCATTTTGTTGTTCTTGAAGGTCTCAAATTTTAAGTTTGTCTTTCTTCCTCCCAAGGGACTTCATTTCTCATATAATTTGCAAATGTATAATGTTGATTTGGTTCTTGTGCACCATTTCATTATCAATTCCTTCATACGCAATCAGTGGATTGTCATTTCCAATGTCTACACTTCCATTTCCCACATCTACATGTTCATTTCAAATCCTACATTTTCATCTTCAATCCATACACTCTCATTTTCAATATTATTTTCATAAATCATTTCAAATTCATGTTCTTTTTCACTTGAAACCGCATTTAAGGGTGGACATGTGCCCTCATCTTCATTAATATTTAACATAACTTGTCTCTTATTCCGATGGGCAACCCTATCCATTTATCTATACACTTCAATCTCTTCATTTGTGAGCTCTCTCTCTCTCTCTCTCTCTCTCTCTCCCTAGGTATTATTGTTATAATATAAATATTTAACACTAATATTAAACTATTATACAATAGAGAAATAAATAATAATAATATAATACTAATTTGATAATACTAATGCTAATGAAATTTATTATATATAACGCAAAAAACAAAAATAATAAAATTGAAAAAACATAGAAAAATTTGGGCGGGGTATATCGTATATCTCATATTATCAGATATCTGATAATATTGGATATGCGATATATTTTTGAATATCCGATTAGCCTTGGTTTTTGCCTTTTGTTTTGGCTTTGCAATGGCAAATGTGGATGGTCAACCCAAAAGACGTATTAACCATATTTCATGTGATCTCCAGACTTCGACCATGTAGTTGACGACCTTTTTTCACCCGAAATTGATGAAACGAAAAGGGTTTCTTAAAGAAATTATCAGATTTCCATCAATATAATTATTTTCAAATTTCGAGTTCAATAAGTAATTATTACTTATTTTCTAATTGAGTTATCTCTAAAGTCCTAATTGACAGACTGGTTGAAAAATAACTATAACTTTCAAATGGTTTAACCTTTTTGAAATCTGAAACATGCATCACATTCTATGCTTCACCTACTATAAGAAAAAAGAAAATTTTCAATTTTGTAAAGTTTACAATTAGTTAAGGTGGTCAGACACGAGATTTTTTTATTTTGAATAAGTTGTAGCAGAAAATTCATAATTAATTAATTATTTGGGAAAAAATTACACAAAAATATGCTCACATCCAGGCAGGAGTCTACTACTTATATCTAGAATCTTGTGAAAATATATCATCATTTGATTATGATTAAGGTGGTCAGACATACACGTACTTTTTATCTTTTTCCTAAAAATTTTGTACTTCTGCATTGAAATCTAAAGTTTTCAACAATTAGATTAATTCTTTTTTAGATAAGGGCTAGCATTTTAGAAACTACATTCAATTTCCTACAGATTCTATTCTTACAACTTTTTCACATAAGGTTGATAAGATGTTCAACTTTTTACATCAAATTGACTAACCCTGATTTTCTCATTTTTTATTGCCACTTAAGGCCATAGCTTGGCATACTATGATCCTGTACATACCCACCATATGTTTCATGTGAAAGCTCATGACACTTTATTCCACACTTAAATGTTTTCAATCCAAATTAAAATTCTAGATCCAATATCAATGTCCTATTATCTTTCTTCCCATAAAATCAAGACCTATTTTGTCCATGGTCACTAGGAATTTTCTCCTATGATTGATAATTTTTGCCAAAATTTTTGGGAGGGCAATCTATCACCTTAACATTGTTGAGTTTGGTCTCAAAATTTGGACATGACTATTGGAAGTTAGTAAAAATACAAAAATACCTTAAGAACCATATATATAAAGCATCATCTCTAATTAATCTGATCATGCTTTTTTAAGCTCTTATTTCATTTCAAAAGCAAGTATATCCTTCCTCGTGACAATTATCTTCATATATGCTTTAATGGTGGATATTGCTACGATTTTATCAATTTATTACATTAACACCTGGAGGAATTATTTGAAAAGCATTTCATCATCAATCAAAGATATAATCATTTCATTTCAGCACACTAATTTACCATTTATAATCAATTTTAAGCGTAGTAGAGTTAATACATACTTATGATTTGACTTGGGCAAGCCCCTATACAGTCCAACTCCATTTTACACTTCTTTTGTGCATTTGTAGGATCAAAAATAGATTCTAGAATCAGTTTGTAGGTATAATCTACAATGCAGACAAAGATAGAGGCTACTAAGAAAGATTCAATAGTAAATGCATGGTCTAAGGTGCTTATCACCCTAGTATAGGTGGTTGACAACACCTATTGCCATAGTCGTGGTCATTTGACCTAAAATTGGAAAGGAAGACAATTTGGAGGTTCTTGAGATCAATTTTGAAACTTATTTGCACCTAGACACAAATGTAAGGACTATGACACCTAGCTCCAATGACCAACCATTTGAGCTCCCATCACTTTGAATACTAATTAATGGACATAATATTAACGAGCACATCATTTTCAACATCCATTTGACCTTGCTAACCTCATTACATATGTTTAAAAAAAAAGAGTTAAGATGTAAAATAAGGGGATTCCCTACATAGTCATCATCATGTGGGTCTTAATGAATGCTTGTAACTTGATATAGAGACGTTCAACATTATTTTCTTTTTTCAATATTTATATTAGCATGTTCTTTGCATGACTAGAAAATGTTTAATCCTAACCATATCATTTTACCAACCAATATAAAATAACTAAGTTATTCCTCTAATCTTTCAATGCCATCAAATTCAACCATTATTAATTATTATTATAATAATTATGCATCATTATTTAAATCTAATATAAAATATAAAATTATGAATATACTTCCTCATAAATAAAAATAATTATAAATAATACTTGAATGATACCCTGGAAATTTTGAAAACTCCAAGGCACTGTTTCAGTTTGCCACTGTAATATTTTATATACTGCACAAGAGATAAACAAATATTTTATATAATGCACAACAGATAAACAACCCACTACAACAATCAACTTCTCTATAGAAATACATCTGAAGATATGCAAGAGAAAAAAATCTATTATTAATAATAAAAACTTCTTGTACAACTAGAGAAATATTGAATCATAAGAACTTCTTGACTGTAATATATGCGCTATAGACTACAAATAGAGAATTGAATTGTCTTATTTGATACTCTTTGAAATAATTATCTTTATTTGCATTTGTCTTTACATTTGTACTCATTTTTATTTATATAATCATCATTTTTATTTGCATTTGTATTTATTTTTCTTACTCTTGTAAGAATGATATTGTGTTATGAAACTGATACCATCTGTATCACAGGTCTCTCTATATGGTTTGAGGTCTAAAACTGAAACCATATGACCATTAGGAACAGAAACACAAGTTCTCATTATGGGGGTAGCACAATATTTCACGTTATAATTATCTATACACCCTATCCCTTTATTTCTGGTAATGTCTGACTTCTTTCTCTCTTTTTTTATGAATAGTGCATTTCCCATTAAGTTAATATAAAAGTTACATATTCACAAAAAAGGGGTCGGTGGACATAAAAATCACCCTGCAAGAGTTTTAGACGGCACACAAATAGACAAATAAACTAGAAACTATTCATTAAAAAAAAAACTATAAATCCTTCAGGCTGCAAGAGCAGTGTCGGCCGAAGGAGGATCTCTATCATCAGAACCCCGGGTATCCTTGGGATTGACAAGAGGTTCGGGAACCAACCAGCCACCAACATCATCATCTTTTTCTTTTTCTTTCTCCTTCACCTGAGGTGGATAAATATCCAGAGCCAGGCGAGGGAAGGACCACTTGGAGGAAGGGCCACCACGAACAGCAGGAGCATCAGGAGGGGCAGACAAAACCAGAGCCGAAGACCAGCTAGAGGAGCGACTAGGCGGATAAGTTGAGCGGTGCTGCCACCCATCATCACCACCCCTAGGAGAGTGGTAGAGGGGAGCCTGCGACCGTGGAATGCAGGAGCAGTGAGCCAAAGAGCTGCGGCCATGGCGGCGACCCCTAGGCAGAGTAAAATTCATAGAAACCAAATCAGGAGGTACCTAGGAAACTGTGCAAGGAGCATTGCCCTAATGATTGAGCATCTCCTGAAGGTGGGCCACCTCAAGAGCCACTTTATTGGCTTGCACTTGAATCTGCATCATCACATTGTTATATATACAAGCTTTATTATACAAAGAAACATTTATATCAAGAAATTTATGAGTGAAAAAAACAACATTCCTATCTTTCCATAAAGTGAACAAAATCTCCATCCTGAAAGTATGCCAAATCTGGATAAACTTGGAAGGAAGTCTTAGAGAGTCTCCCAGGAAAATCATATGCCAAGAGAAGGACTTGGGCTAGAATGGTTTAAAAACATCATGAATCCATTGCCAATACTATTGAGCTCTCCTATAGAACAAAACAATGTGCAAAAATGACTCAAGGTTCCCACAAAAGAGACATCGAGGGTCAGTAATACCTAGGTGTTTGAGCTGAGGGCCCAAAGGAAGACCTTGGAAGATAAAACATCAAGCAAAGAGAGCCATCTTAGGCTCAGTAATAGTAGACCAAATGATTTGGAAACAAGATCTCTAGTGGTGAGTAGAAGAGTCTAAATGCCATCTTTGGTTGAGAATGCCCACCATGGGCAGATGCGGAGACAACCATCTGATGACATGTAACTAATTGAATGTTTGAAGATGTTAAGTTGATCACTGAAATGCAAGATGATAATGCAACACATTAAATCAGTTAATGGATTGTGTTATCATTGATGTCAACTTGATATAATCTAATCGGTTATAATCATAGTGTCAAAGACTTTAGAGAATCAGAGAGAGAAATATTATGCTTTCAGTAATGCATAAAATACAAGCATTCACTAAGCGACTTTAAACATCGATGGCTAGTGGAACCCAATAGACAAAGATAATCGAAAGTTAATTCACAGTCATGCCCGAGCAAAGAAACTGATGAGCATTACCAAAGAGCAGAATCACAAGCATTACCGACGGCCAGAATTATAGTGTTAACCAACGAGCAGAACTTTGCAGTGAATCCTGAAGGACAGACAACCCCGACGGATAGACAACCCTGATAGAGAATCTTGAGGAGAACTGAAGTGTTGACCAAAGCTATCAAAGAGTTAAAACACTGAATTTAACTGGAATTCAGAAACGACAAAATATCTAGCTGGCAGAGCTAAAAATAGACTTAACTGGTTGTTATCATTGTTTTCATCGACAAGATAAAGCCAAAGATAAGGAAAGAATTTAAATTTGTTTTATCAAGTTGGCAAGAAGATTTCTACGAGATAAAATAGGAGTTATGCTTTAAATCAAGATTGGCTAAGATTGCGGATCACACCAAGAAAAAGAAAATAAAAAAGAGAGAAATGGTGATATCATGTCTATAAAGAGACAACTTAATTCATTATGAATTAAGGGGAGTGAATGAAAAAGAGGATGCTGAAGAGAAACTAATGAATAAAAACTTCATATAGTCTTGATCAATCAAGCTAAGGAAAGAGCTAAAGATTTCTGTAGACACCGAGCAATAGAGCACAACATCACCAAGCAAAAAAAAAGTGGAGCAAAGGTATTGAAAGGATATATTGATTAGAATGGTTTAATGAGCTTACAATAGATTTGAAAATCTGCAAGTATAAGTTGTATATGTGAATAGAGAATTTACTGTTTCAATTTAACCATTGATTCAGAAAGTCTCTTAACCGAGCGAGATTTAAAGATCCTTTCTATATTGAGATACATCCCAAGGAGTATCACAAAGTTTGATCATGAAGATAGCATGAGATGCCAGATACCATTTGAAAAAATAGGGTTTGGTCATAAAAGGTAGCATAGAGATGCCTGATATCAAGTTACAAACTAATCTTTTAAATCCTCTAACAAGGTCACACCTAACAATGTGTTTGTAACCTTTAACAGGGTTGGCTCTTCACAGAGCTCACTCCAGAAGAGTGAAAATTTTGGGTTATCGGTCCCAAGTGGTTTTTCTCTTAACAAGGTTTCCACATTAAAAATCCATGTGTCAATATGTTTATGAGTCATTACTTTAGTGTTTTGCATTACACATAACTAATCTGGATTGATCGGTATACACTAAGATATTTACTATTTTTCGGTAAATTGAAAGAATGCTATTCGGTAAACATAAATAATAAGGTTTAAAAGGTAACTCCAAGCAGTAGTTATTTGATAAGCATATTTGAAGGCATTTATCTTGTAGGACTGAAGATAACTAGAGGCTTAATATTGTGGTACTAAGTTTCTGGGTTGATTTATTGGAATATTTTTGAGTCCACTGATTCANCCCCCCCCCCCCCCCTCTCAGTTATTACTAATAACATTGGTATCAGAGCTTGTGTGCTTAGAAAGGGAGTTTAATAGCTCAAACAAAATATCACAAGATGAACAAATAAGATGTGATCAAGTTGAATAAAGACAACTTTGCATCATGGAAAACTAGAATAAGACTCCACCTATCAGGTATTGGTAATGATGTTACTCAACACCTTGATACTGAATATGTTTTGCCTACAGAACCTCATACTCTTGAGCTATTAAGAGAAAAACATGAGCATAATTGCATGATGATAGAACTTGCTTCCTCACTCTCCGATGTTGAGTTTGAAGATGTCAAAACCTGCACCTCTGCAAAGAAAATGTGGGATAAGTTGAAGCTGGTACATGGAGGAGATGCTAATGTACTAAGAGCCAAGGCAGAAAGCCTAAGAGGGAGGTTTTATGACCTAAGGATGAAAGAAGGAGAAAATATCACTCAGTATAGTTGTAGAATCAAAGAGGTAGTCAATTCTATCTGAGGAGTTGGAGGTGTACTTGAAGAGGAGACAGTGGTAAGTAAAATCTTAAGAACCTTACTGCCTGTATATGCTATTAGAGTTTCTTCTAAACAAGAAATGAGAGCAGTTGCAAACAATACAGTTACTCTAGATAGTCTGATTGGTAGACTGATTTCATTTGAGATGAATAAATTTGATAATAGTGTCTTACCATCTTAGAATCTGCATTCAAGTCTTCTTTGAAAATAAGTAATTCAAGTCATAGACATGCTATTAGAAATTATAGTGAAAGTGATAATGAGGATCAAGGACTTGATGAGATTGAAGCACTAATGGCAAGAGAACTGCAGAGAGGCAAAGGTAGATACAAAGGTAAATTACCACTTGTATGTTTTAATTATAAAGAGGTTAGACACTTTGCTGTAAGATGTCCTACCAGAAGAAAATATGACAAAACATATGAAAATAAGTTTGATAGAGGTGATAAAAGAGATTACCAAAACAAATGACAAACTGAAAGAAGAGATACCTTAGACTACAAGGACAAAGGAAAGAAATCTTGTTACCTAGCTAAGAACAGAGCTAATGATACTGACACTGAATCTGAATAAGACATTGAGATGGTATTTGTAGCCATGAAGGATGATTCAGACAAAGAAGTAGAAAGGTATGTAGAAATTACACTCATATCTAAGGTTAGTAAGAATGATGTATGTATCATAGATAGTGGTTGCACTCACCATATGACCGGTGATAAGAAAAAGTTTGAAACTTTTGAATATTATAATGGTGGTTCAGTAACAATGGGTAATGACACACCTTGTCTAGTTGAAGGTAAATGAACCATAATGTTGAATAACCTGATCAAATGTGAAAATGCTTACTAGGTAAAAGGACTGAATTATAATATGTTAAGTGTTTCACAACTAAACAATATAGTTCACTGAGTAGCATTTGAGAATAAGAAGGCAAAGATCTTCAATGAATCAGGAAGGTTGATCAGAACTGGTGAGTAGACAAAAGGTAACCTTTTCTATCTTGATGATATTAACACCACTTGTTTAATGGCTAGAAACGAAGACATATAGTTGTGGCACAAAATATTGTGTCATGTGAATTTTGACAATATGATAATGATAAGTAATAAAAAGAATGTCAGAGGCTTACCGAGCATGACAAAGTCCGAGCATATCATGTGCAAGAACTGTCAAAAAGGTAAGATGACAAAGTCTAGTTTCAAGAGTAAAACCCATACATCTAATGCAATTCTAGAATTAGTCCATACTGATCTATGTGGACCCATGAGGACAAAGAGTTACTATGGAGATAGGTATTTCATTCTCTTTGTTGATGATTATTCTAGAATGATGACAGTTATGTTCTTAAAAGATAAATCAAAAGCATTTAAGATGTTTAAATGGTATAAGGCTATGGTAGAGAAACAAAGTGATAAGAAATTGAAATGCTTAATATCAGACAGAGGAGAGGAATTTATTTCAGATGAGTTCACTAATTTTTGTAATGAGCATGGAATTAAAAGATAGGTTTCTTCACCAAGAACACCATAGCAAAATGGAATTGCTGAGAGGAGAAACATATCAATTATTGACTATGCAAGAACATTGATGATTGAGAAGAGCATCACTCAAACTTTCTAGAGGGAAGCTGTTAGTATTGTTATCTACACATTGAATAGAGTACAATTGAAGGACACAAAGAAGACGCCCTATGAGCTTTGGTATGGTTACACACCCAATGTAAGTTACTTCAGAATCTTTGGTAGTCAATGTTATATTTTGAAGGATGATAGAAATGGAAA
>MU226410.1:1117065-1131049 GCA_018584345.1 Thuja plicata | reverse complement strand
CAACTATGAAGATATGAATGTGATTTATATCAGATTGGAATGTGGAAAGATTCTAACATAAGCATCAAAGACATAAAGTTCAAGATGACTATGATGTTAGCTTACCCAATTTAATGTAGCAAAACCACGCTCGCATCACGGCATAAACGCCAGGATGACCACAAGAACAGTTGTGCAAAAATAGTTAAGCATAAAGCAGGAAGCAAATTAAAACATGACCCATGCACCAAGTACTGTAGCTATACATCATGGAAAGACTTATTAGACAAGGACACTCAACAAAAATCAACAACAGTCAGCACACAAAGAAAAGATCATGACATAGCTCAAGCATTAAGTGTTGTGTTTTAAAATTTAAGTGTGTTAACTGATACTGAGTTCCAAGGATAAGGATTGAATGCTCGCAAGAAGGTAAGACCACATGAAAAAACTGGGTAAGACCAAACCGAAAAGTGTTGAAAAACACTCGATGTCAAGGGTTTGTATTGAAAAATAAAATTGGGGTGGTGTTGAAAAACACTGTTTGGGTGAGATGTCCTAAAGACTAACACATCCAAGAGACCAAATCTAACACAATTATGCCCCCTAGACAAAGATAAAGACCAATTCCAGACCAAGGCAACAAGGACAAGGCATGATGGAGAAAGGCTAAGTGTCGAGGACACGCGCTAAGAAACAGGGGTGCAAAGGCCTTAAGTAGCGCCTGTTTCCAGGTTTTCACCACTTGGATTTTATTACAAATTTTTCTCTTTCATTTTTTTCTTCTTTTTTTTTCAAGACTTTTTATAATTTTTTTGAATTTTTGCTACCAAGGCACCCTTTTCCAGGTTTTCACCAAGGCACTTTTTCTATATTTTTTTTGAATTTTTGAATTTTTTTTATTTTTTTTATTTTTTGGAATATATAATTTTTTAGGAGATACATCAAAGCGCCTATTGCTAGGTTTTTACTAAGATGATCATTTTTTCAGGACATTTTCCAATTTTTAGAACATTTAACAATATATTATTTTTTTAGATTTTTTTACGATCAATAATTATGTACAAAGGATGCCCCCTGACAGAATAGGCATCATGGATAGAAATTCTTTAGGTGCAAGACATTGATAGGATCAGGGAGCTGTTCTCCCTCTTCTGTAGATAGTAAATAAGCACCTGTTCCAAAAGCTGTTGTGATGATGTAAGGTCCAAGCCAATTAGGTTGAAATTTTCCCTTTTGATCTCTATGCTATTGATTCTTAGGATTTTCACGTAGGACAAGATCTCCCACCTGGAATTCTCTAGGGCAAACCTTTTTGTTGAAGGCTTTGGACATGCGCTTTTGATAAACCCTCATATGATCAAATGATGCTTGACATTTATCATCTAGACGTTCGAACTCTTTAAGTCTCATGGCGTGATAGTCTTCATCTATAACGAAACCATGGAGAGAAACTCTAAGTGAAAGAATCTCAACCTCCAAAGGTAACACTAATTCAGCACCATATGCAAGGGAAAAAGGAGTAGCCCCAGTAGGAGTATGAATACTCATTCTATAGGCCCACAAAGCCAGATTTATCTGTAAATGCCAATCTCTACCATTCTTACAAGTTGTTCTATGTAAGATTTTAAGAACGGTCTTGTTTGATGCCTTTGCTTGACCATTTCCTTGCGGGAAGTAAATGGAGGACCAACGTTGGGTTTAATCTTGAATTTCTTGCAGAGTTGTTTAAGGTCCTTATTTTTGAACTAGCCTTTGTTGTCAATGATAATCTCAGAACGCACTCCATATCGATAGATGATATGGTTCAGAATGAATAGAGAGACTGTATTGCCCGAGGCAACAGAAAGTAGGACAACTTCTACCCATTTCGTAAAGTAATCAATAGCAGTGATAATAAACTTGTGTCCACCTGATGAGTTGGGATGAATCTAACAAACAAGGTCAAAGGCCCAATGTTGAAATGGAAAATGAGATATAGAAGGAATGAGCTCCTTTCCTGGAGCATGTATCAGGTTACCATGTTTTTGACACTTTTCACATGACTTTGCAAAAGCTAATACATCAATCTGTGTTGTGGGCCAATAGTACCCCACCCTAAGCAACCTTCGAGCCATGGTAAGACCATTGGAATGTCTCCCACAGATGCCCTTGTGAATTTCAACTAACACTTGGTTAGATTCTTCCTTTTCTAATCATCTAAGAAGTGTTCCATCTAGACCCCTCCTATACAAATCACCAGTTTAAGGGAATGATGAGAGGCATTTTGGGTAAGGTTTCTACATTCAGATCGATTAAAGGTTTAAGGAATAATACCATCATGAAGGTATGAGTAAATGACACCATAACGGGATAATTCATGACCAACAAGGGTACAAATGACATGGCTTTCTTGGGATTCAAAGATAGGGTGATGTAGCTCTTCCACTAGGAATTCAAATCTGGATTCATGTTGATCTAATTGAAGAAGTGAAGGAAGGGTATCCATAGCATCAACTACTTTATTTTCTACTATAGGGATTTGCTGAAATGTGACAAATGTGAAATATTGTTTCAAGGAATCAACCATTTTCTTGTAAGGTACCATTTTCTCATGTTTTATTTGATATTCATCATTAACTTGGTTGATTATCAGCTGTGAAGCCCCATAGATGTGTAACTCTGTAATTCTCTATTCTATGGCCATCTTAAGTCCATTTGTTAAAGCTTCATACTTAGTAATATTGTTTGTACATGGGAACAATAATTTATAAGACTTAGGGATTATGTACCCATGAGGAGAAACAAACAACACACCAGCTCCTGAACCATTTTGCATAAAAGATCCATCAAAGAACATCTTCCATGTTCTTTCAGTCATGTACATGAGGTGTTCATCTTGGAAATCAACCTGAATAGGTGTATTGTCTTGTAGTGGGAAATCAACTATGGCTTGTCCTTTGATTGATTTTTTCTCAATGTACTCTATATCAAACTCTGAAAGTATCATCATACATTTAGCAAGTCTACATGTAAGGGAATCAAATATTTGAACGGATCTATTTTTGCTATGAGGTGTATAGTGTGTGCAAGCATGTAATGTCACAACTTTTGGGAAGCAAACACAACAGCAAGGCAAGATTTTTCAATGCTAGTGTAGTTAACCTCATATGAAACAAGAGTACGACTAATGTAGTATATTGCTCTTTCTTTCCCATTTTCATCAAGTTGAGCTAGAAATGCCCCCAAGGAAGATTATGTTGTTGAAATGTATAGAATTAGTGGTTTCCATGGGATAGGAGGCATTAAAATAGGAGGATTTGTTAATTATTTCTTGATTTGATCTATTCTCTTTTGACAATCCTCATTCCAAACACATTTGACTCCTTTATGTAAGTTCTTATTGAAGGGTTGAGCTCTATCTACCAATTGTGAGATAAATCTCCTTATAGATTGAAGACGTCCCTAAAGACTCCTCATTTGACTAATATTTTTAGGAGGTGGCATATCTATAATTGCTTGGACTTTTTCAAGGTCCACCTCTATTCCTTTTGTTGAAATGATGAATCCAAGTAGTTTTCCAGAGGTGACTCCAAATGCACACTTTTTAGAATTTAATCTTAGTTGAAATTGTTCCATGCAATCTAGAATTAATTCCAAATCATCTAAGTGTGTATCTCTTTGTTTAGACTTGGCCAAGGTGTCATCCACATAATCTTCCATATTTTTATGCATCATGTCATGAAAAATAGTTGTCATAGCTCGTTGATAGGTAGCTCCTGCATTCTTTAATCCAAAAGACATAACATTCCAACAATAGGCACCCCATTCATAAGTGAATGCAGTCTTTTCTTGATCTTCAGGAGCTATCTTAATTTGATTGTACCCAGAAAAACCATCCATTAAGGAATAAATCTCATAACCCACAGTCAGATCCACTATCATGTCTATATTGGGGAGTGGAAAGTCATCCTTTGGGCATGCTCTATTGACATCTCTAAAATCTGTGCAAACTCGAATGGATTTATCATGTTTGGAAACTAGTACAATGTTTGATATCCATTCAGCATAGGCAATAACTCTTATAAATTTTGCACCAAGGAGTTTCTCTAATTTAGCTTTGACTATAAGAGCTATGTGAGGATGCATCTTTCTCAATTTCTGTTTAACTGGTTTGACATTTGGAGCTATGGACAAGTGGTGCATGATAAGATTAATTTCCAATCCTGGCATATCTGAATAAGTCCATGCAAAATTAATCTTCTTTTTCTATAATAACCTAGTGTAGGCTTCTTTTTCTGTTGGTGACAAGGACTCGGCCAAATGTACTATCTATGGAGCCTCATTTGTACCCAAATTAACTACTTGTGTTGGCTCAATAAGTACTGAAGATCGATCTTAAAAATAGCTGGGAAGATGATCAAGTACCTCATCCTTAGGCACCTCAGAGAGGTTTTCACCCTTGGATACGTCATTTATTTTTACTTTTTTCAGTTCTGACACCACCACACAGTGGTTTTCACCATCATAACTCCTATTCTTTTGATTTTCTTTTCTTTTTATCTTGTGACTAAGGTACTTGATGTCTGGCTCTGTCATGCTAGTAGTCGGTTCACTAGTGAAAGAGACTACAGGTTCAATGGCATTTAGGTAACAAGCTATCTCATAATCATTTTGGAATGTTTAAAGCTCAGGTTCTTGATAGCGTTGGGACCAATCAATGAGGTTGCGATGAACAAGAGACAAGTCAACAATTGGTTCAAGGTTATAAATGTGAATGATATTATCACTGGTGACTGAAGAGTCAGAGTCCATCAAGTATCCCTCTAAGCTACTCAAATCAGGATTCGTCCTAACAAGTGAAGAATCATCCACTAAGGCAACATGTGGGTTCAAACCCTCTAATCCTACACATGACTCGTTAGCTACCTCGATTTGAGAACTATAAGAGTGAACAACATCAATATCTCTATGAACTGTAGAGGGCTCTGAAAAAGAGTCCCATTCATAGTCATTAGAACTTGTATCTGAACTGTGACTAGGATGCTTACACCATGAAGGTTTTGGACATCGCGATGTAGAAGGTCTAGTTTCATCAAAATTAGCACTTTCTCTTTCCATTAAACGAACAAGATTTTTTTGTTGACACTCTCTCAAAGGATCTTCTATATCTGATTCATCTTGTTCTAAAGTTGTAACTGATGCATGAGTGACTAAAATATCTAAATCTCCCCAAAGGAGATTAGTGGAAGGGACCCAATCTTCACACATATCCTGCTGATTTGTAAAATTAGGTACATACTCTGGTTCATCGTCACTATCCAACTTTTCAAAGAGAGGATTAGTGCACTTGTTGTAATTATCAAATCCTAGGCCAACCGGCTTCTTGGACTTGCGTCCAAATTGAGCATGATCAAGAGGTTCAGACCTAGCATCCAAATTGTGATTGAGAGGGCCATATCCAGGATAGCCCATCTTTTTGACAAAAGTATACCCTCTCCCATAAGCCTTAGGAGAGGGAGAGAATTTCTCATTGTGCATGTATTTTTCTTCTCTATAGATCCAATCTCTAACAAATGTTTCCTCTTTCTCATCTTGGATAGGCACTGATGATTCTACAAATTTGCCAAATAAAGTCATAGCTGAAGAGGAAGGTTTCTTCTCTTTTGAAGGTTTGACATAAGACCTAGGTGAAACTGAAAATGTTGTGAGGGAGTTGAGTTGATACCCCCCCATACCAAGGTCTATTGACTTAAGCTTGTCTTTACATTTAGCTAAGGTTGCATCAAAATATTTTGCTTCTCTATTGAGGGGAACATGAGTCCCTGCTGAAATTGTATTAACAGATAAAGTGTTATCCCCAGGTATACAAATCTCTATTCGATTGTAGGGGAACTTAACACATTGATGGTAGGTAGACAAAACTGCTTGCATATCATGAATCCATGGTCTACCAAGTAAGATATTATACACAAGGGGTCCAGCATCAACTATTTGAAATAAAATATCCTTTTGAACAGGGCCAATCCTAACAGGAAGGATGACCAACCCCTTGGAACTTCTTTCTGCCTCATCATAGGCTTTGATAGTAATCCTTTTTCTGTTATCTATAACCTCTTTAGAATAACCCAATTATTTCAAAAGACTAAAGAAACAAATATTAAGCCCAACACCCCCATCTATCAACACACGCCTGACATGAGTTTGATGGATCATGACCTCAATGTGAAGGGAAAGATTGTGCAGATGGCTCAAAGCTTTTTCATCATCTTCTAAAAATGTAAGGTAATGAGGGCTAGCAATGTGATTAACCATATTCTGGAATTAATCAATATCTAAGTCGTTGGGGACATTTTCCATGCGCAAAGAATCCTCAAGGATTTGTTTATGTCTTGGGGACAACTCTAAGAGCTCAAAGATCAAAATCTGAGTGGGAGTTCTTTATAACTGATCAACAAGACTGTAACTTGATTTAGGATTAATATCTGGTTTCAAGGTGACAGGCTTGGATGCCACTTGCTTAGGTTTACTGGATTGGCTTGAATTGGGTCCTCTAATGACAACGAGACCTTGACTTTGGGTAATAGCATTAAGGTCTTGAGACGACTTTCTAGAGTTGGGTCCCCTTAGCACCACAACAGGTTCTTTATCAAAAATAGGAGAGCCTTCATCTAGATCATAACCATAAGGATCTCTTCCACTCATCATATTAACATTTTCTTCCACAAATTCAAGCATGTTGATGTTATTCTCCACATCTGTGTAAGTATATTTGATCTCAGCTTTGCCATTCTTAGGTTTAGAGGTTTCCCCATTTTCATATTTGGGCAAAGGTTCTTTGAATGCTTTGTGATTGGTGGTTGTGTTCAATCCATCTATTGTAATTTGTTTACTCTCAATGAGATCTTGGATGATATGCTTGAGTCTCCAGCAGTGTTCAACGTCATGTCCAATACCATTATGAAATATGCAAAAGGCTTTCTCCTTCCACCAATGTGGTTTAACTTCAGGTATATGAAAATGCGCAACATCCAAAGGATGTGCCAGATTGTTATCAATAAGTTTCTTCAAAATTTGCTCATATGACTCACCAAGTTTTTCAAATTGACACTTTTCACTCTTAGGCTTACCTTGGTAGCTTGGTTTACTTTCTTGTTGAGTGGATGTATTGAGCTTTGTGGCTTGAACGGTACTAGATAAGTGAAGCACGGGTTGTTCTTTAGGTTGGGAGGAATCCACAACTCCATTGTTAACCACTTGTTTGTTCCTATTCCAATATTGGTTCTTCCCTTTATCCTTGTTAGAGTTATTGTTGTTTTGACCATTTTTGTTATTGTTTCCATGTTTGGTCAAAATTCCTTGTTCTCTTAAAACATCCTCAATCCTACATGTGGTTTCAACCATGGTGTCAAATGAATCAAAAATCATTTTCTTAACTTCATACCACATTTCGGGGACCAAATTACTAACAAGAATGTCAATCTTTTCATTATTAGGAATAGTTCTAGAATAGCAAGAGCATTTTTGTCTCCACCTTTGCAAGAAAGTAACAAAGGATTCTCCTTGAATCTGCTTTAAGCTACATAAGTCCAACAAAGTGATAGATCTTGAAACATTGTATGCAAAGTGTTGAACAAATTTGTGAACAAGCTCTTTGAAAGTCTTAACAGGGGGAGTTATCTTAGTAAACCATTCCATTGCTTGACTCTTAAGCCTTCGCAGGAATAACCTCATAAGGTATGAATCATCTTGATGGCATTCAAAACTTGTGGTATAAAACTGGTGCACATGATCATGTGGATCTCCACTCCCATCATATTTGTCATATTATGGAATTTCAACCTTTCTAAGAAATTATTTCATATCAACACTCTTATCGAAAGGATTAGGACAAATCAAGTCCAATGAGAAAGAATTCTTAGGTGTAAACATCTTGTCCATTGTTCTTTGCATTTCATTGATCTTTTCTTCTTGAGATGGACCTTGTTTCTTAATCTTTCTATCCACATCAAAGTTGTAAGGGACCCTAGCCCCCTTGTTGATTAAGCTCTCTAGGAACTTATCCTTGTTTTGCTCCACATAATTCTCCACATACTGTTGAAAAAGTGGATCTTGTTGTATTTTCATGAAATCTTGGGAGGTATGATTAAAGCTCAAGCTACTACCCCCATATTTTGAACCTTAATGAGCACATTGTAAAGATGGCCTTGAGTTCCTAGGAGGGGTTTGTCTTCTATGATGATCATGTCTAGAAACCCTTCTTCCCTTAGGGATAGGAGATCGTGATGGTGATCTTGAATGCCTCCTACTCCGGGGAGTCCTGGGAGGAGTGGATGGAGGAGAACTGTTTCCACTAGTAACATGCATATTGTTTAATGAATCATTGAGTTGTCTATCCAAGAGCCTATCACACTCCTCTTGAAAGGCTTTCCTTTCCATTTCTACCAAAGTCTGTTTCTCCAACTCTAGGTGTCTAATTTTTTCTTCCTTATGAGCTTGTTCATCTTGGAATGCTTTCTTTTCACGGCCAATCCTCTTGAGTCCACCACTCATGTAATTAGTAGATGTTTTAAGAGGTGAGCTTGGTCTTGAATTTCAAACAAGTTGTTGGTATAAGTTGTATTGACATGAGTAACATAAAGTTCATCTCCTTGTTTCTCATGTTGTGATAACTCATCGTCATAAGCATGTCTCTTACCTCTCTCTCTCAGCCCTTTGGTGTGCATCTAGACATCTTGTTGAAATAAGGGGTGAGATTGGTCTACTATTATGAGAGGAACCACTAGATGAAATAACATTCCCATACTTCGCAAACATGTCATCAAGACGTTTATCCCTCTCTCCCTGAGTCATTGTGTAACTCATATCCATAGAAGAGAGAGAAGATACTAAGGGGGTACCCAAATCACTAAGATGACTCTTGGAGTCAAACCACACTTCTGAGATATTCCTAGACGATTGATCAAATATGGGTCCTTTTCCCTTATGTTTTTGGCGAGTTTGTACTAGGGGTAATTGGTTAAAAACCACTTGAGGTCATTTTCCTTGATATCTTGTTGTAACTAGCATGAAAGAAAAATTACTAGCTGATAGGATGACCCTAAGAGACATCGGTACCAAACTAGGATAGAAAAGGCATTAACTTGTCCAAAAAGAGGTGATAAGATAGAAATTTGCAAAAAGGGATAAGCCAACACTGCCACAGAGGTGCCCAATAAATTCAGGTGAATACCCTAACACATATGGATTAGGAGGATGGTCTTACCCAAATTATATTAAGTGAGATTGAAATTGTATGAAAGTGGATGAACAAGAGACTACCAAAACTCCCCAAGTGTGCTATCAAAGAATCTAAAGGTTTATCTTTTCAACAAGGACAGTTTCTAGCTCACCAAGCGCCAAGCAAGGTCACTTGTGAAATCAAAGATTGCTAATTCAAGAGGTCAAATGGAATAATCCTAAGCAAAAACAAGCTTCTTACAACGGGGTAAGTAATCCAATCTGACTCGGATCAACCCAGAAAATCAAAAATGACAGGACAACAAGCTAAACATGCTAAAAATGACAGAAAAGAGCTCACTGGCAGGCAGTTTCCTGCGATAGAATGTGGGCTCACGCGAGAAAATGCAAGGTTGCGTGACAAAATGCACAGATTTGCATGAGAAAACTCAGACTGGTGAAACAACATAGACAGTAAAATGACAGCAAACACAAAATATCACACGAGGATTCTCAGATAGCCGCATGGGGAAATACAGCAAATGACATGAAGAAACAATTTTCTCACGCGAGGAAAGGACACAAAACTCAGTTTTCAATTGTTTTGAATAACCAACTAGGTACATTAATAGATTTTATCATGAATCAAGCATGTAATACAACAATCAGGGAGTTCAAGAAATCAATTTCTTCAAACAATGAGCAAGGGACAAAGCAACCTTGCACATGAACATGGATAGTGTCATAGTATTTCTACTTCATAAGAATGCTACTTGTGTATGTTATTAAATGTTTTCCAATCACGCACACAGTCCTAGAGAATAAAAAGTTGGTTGCACTATGGTTCTTAGTAATGGCTTGACTTTGCAACTTTTGTAATCTCAAGTGGGTGAAATCCAATCCTGGCGCACCAAGGTTTTGACACAGTCCAAGAATTTAATCAATCAGGAGCTACTGAGGAGATCTGACAACCCACAAGAAACTACACCCGTGGAGATTTCTTCCACAAGGACATTTATATAGCGGTTGTTGCTACCATGGCGAAAATGGCTATTACCACTTAAGGTTCTATCTGTTAGAGTAGTCATATTATAGCTAATAATTAATTCATTTAATTATTAGTCTATTATACTCTACGCTTAAGTTAAACTTAGGCATCACATTTAGGGTTTTCCCTTTAGGGTTTCGGTATCCTTTTATAAGGATTCACCGCTTTGCATTTTAGTAAGGAGATTGTATTGTATTCATTTTTGTTGATAATAGAAATTTATTCTTTCAACATGGATATCATATCTCTGGCTTTTTGGCCGCCATAGCTTTCTCTTCTTCTGTCTATATCTTGCTTCTTCCATGTGACAGGTTTGCATGTAGGTGTTCTTGGGAGATTAGCTTTCAACCTAATCCAACATGGTATCAGAGCTCTCCTGCTACTTGTTGTTCTGGTTTTTTTAAAGTAAGCTCTTCGTAGTACGGTGGTTTGAAGCTTTTAGGCTTTCTTT
This sequence comes from Thuja plicata, assembly GCA_018584345.1. NCBI lineage: Eukaryota > Viridiplantae > Streptophyta > Pinopsida > Cupressales > Cupressaceae > Thuja > Thuja plicata. Next base: position 1,120,373 of record MU226410.1, on the reverse strand, counting down.
GGTAGTTTTTATTGGATCTGGGGGGTCTCTATTTTTTGGAGCACTTTGGACCAAAACTGACCTCATGGTTGCGTCTAGAAGGCCCAAAAACCCTAGAATCCATATAAAACTTATCCAATTTAGACACCGGACTATCTGGGAGAATTTGTTTGGCCTCTTAGGGCCATACGGGCACATTTTTCAAGAAAAAAATAAAAAAATCATATTTTTTTAAGGTTTTTTTAACACTGTCAATGTCTTTTGGGGCACGCCACCCGCAGCCTCCCCACTACTGACTTGCTCCTCCCGACCCCCGCCGCCACCGGCCCCTGCCTCCTCAGCGCCCCTGCGCCGCTCCGCTCCTAGCCAGTGCGCCACCCATGGGGGAAGTTTAAGCCCCGCCGGGCTCTTTGCCCTGGTAGCTGGTCCTTTTACGGACAAGGGGCTCTGTCCCGACCCCCTTTGCTTAGCCGACGGTCATCTCTGTGACCAAGAGCTCTAGATTTGGCCCCTTGGGTGCACCATGCGCCCAGGGGCCTATTTTTTTTAGCCCCAGGGGCTTAAAACCTACTTTTGGAGCAATTTTGGGCCCTTATTATTGTTTTCGCTCTATCTAGAGCATACACAGGCCTTTTTTGGACTTCGTTATGTTGTCAAAAAGCTCTTTCCAAGCTCTTTTTTATTATGGTGATTAGGATTTTTGGCTCTGCTGTTTTGACAATGTTTTTTGCTGTCAAAGTCTGATGTCTTCCTTTTGCCTTCTGGGAGCCCTATCTTGCTCATCCGAACTCTGTTTTTGGCAAACCAGATATCATCGAAAAGCTGGTTCAGTGAACTATTTAGTTACAGGGGTATTTTTTCTAGATTTTGCTCCAGGTTCTCTCTCCTCTGAGTTTGGCATCTTTCACACTCTGGTGGATTACTTGGGTTCTACAGGTCCTAGGATCTCTTCTTCTGATCTTCTAGCTCACTCTTCTTTTTGGCTTCTGAGCTTGTATGCTTCTCTTCTGTAGCATTCTTTATTCTATAAATGCACTAAGATAAAGTGCCTTCTTCTGCATTTCTAGGATTTTGAACACCTTGTGTGTGTTTTACTTGCACTCCGTTATAAAGTTCCATGGGGGGTTATGATGTTATGCCATTTTGTGCTCATCCACCTTTGTCAAGTGAGCATACCTTCTGTTGGCACTCTAAAAAATTTGTGAGGAATGAGACACATTAGCATGCATTTGTACTATTTTGCTTTCAAGATGCATGTGGGAACCAGGTGTTTTCTGGGTGGTTTCATAAAATGCATTTGTCCATTGCCTTTCATATGCTTCATTGGTTTATTCCGAGTCCTAAAGTTGCATGCTCAAATGGGTTTTCATCAGTTCATTCCTAGGGGGTCTCAAAATCAAAAAATTGCCAAGTGTAGAAATCGCCGAGAAGGGCTACTTCGGGATTGAATATTTTTAAATTTGATAAGTGTTATGAAAATATGAGCCTAAAATCTTGTTGTACACATTTCATACTCTCTATGTGTCCGGTTCCAGGTCCCTGTGATGAGTTTTGACCCTGTTTATTCATCCCCTTCCAGAGGTGTTTTCTTAGTTTTGCACTTGTGCACTGGTTCATTTGTTTGACAGGAGCCCTGTTTGTGAGGCTATATTTGATACCCAGTGATTGGTCAAGAAGAATTAATGATGTATTTGTATTATAGGCATGTTCCTCTTCTGGCCTGTCCATTTTTAGCCCCTGGTGAATCTGTTTCAGTACTTTTCAAAGCCAAATTCGTTTGTAGTTTTTACTGTTTTGCTGAAACCTAGAAGTCCAAAAGTTTTAAGGGCTATTTTGACAGCGTGAAAAGACACCTGTGTGATCCGATGAGAAATCTAATGATTGAGTCATGTTGTAGTCATGTTTTACTCCAGCTGTGCCAAATTCAGAACCATGGAAAATCCGTTTGACCAAGTTTCCAGGCTCATCCCATTTGCAATTTTCACAAAATATAGTCGGTCCTACAAAGTGTGTTTTCCTGAAAATTCCAAATGCCCTACTTTACCAGTGAATAACTTTTGGCCGGTTGATTATTTTGATGAATTTATTTTTGCATTGTCTTGCAAAGCTGACATACTACTTCTAGTTTAGATTTGAGCCCCCTATTAATCCATTTGTCAGCCTTTTAAAATCAATTACGGCGATTAAAAATCATTTTCTGGCAGTGTGTTTGCAGGAATAGAATAAAAATGACAATTTCAAAGGTTAATATCTTTCGAATCAGGTACATTCATGAGATGCCATTTTGTGGAATGATATTTTATAGATCAAAGAATGTGCCTGTCAGAGGGCAAGGTCTGATCGAATCATTATGTCAGTTTTTGAAGCCCGTTTCCGGGCCTGTTCGCATGATTCTCATGCTTTTGCAAAATAAGGTTTTTTTGATCTTTTGGCGATCTGGGTTTGTTCGTTCTTCGATCACGAGACATCCTGGGTACGTCTGGAGGAGTTTTTGGTTTAGTTGTATTGCCCAGGTAGATATGCGGACCAATCAAACAGCGGCACATGGCATAGGTGAAGTGGCACAGGTACAGTTGGCGGATGAGGTGGTGGACTCAAGGATAAGGAAAGATTTTAAATTTTTTTTATGTTCTTCCCACATGTCCACACGTATTCCCAAGTATCCAGATAAGTTTTGTTTTAAAAAAGGAGGATTCAAGTTAATTTAAATGGTATATGGTTATCAGATCTTGTGAAACAAAAACAAAAAGGGATGGAAATTGTGAATTTCAAGAGATTCCAATGCAATCCAGCCTAAAGGACAAAGATTTGTCTTTACCATGCCTGAAAGGTGCATGACATGGCAAGTGGAAGACCAGATTGATGAGTCCAGCATTGAACATATAGGTGAAGCTTTCACTGAATCATGTAAGGAAATTGAAACATGTTTAAAATTTTAAAACAAATTACAACTGCTTCCACCAAAAGCTGCGCTGACTGCTAGAGGAATGCCAGTGCAAGTTTGAAAAGGAACAAACTGCGAATTACAAAGTGAATCCAATGTATGAAGTAAAGAGATCATGCAATGTAAAATAGGGCAATTGAATGGCAATGACTCAGTGCAATGTCTGAAGGAGTTATACGCTATGAGGATACAAATTCTGAGTTGCAAACTAAAAGCAAAGTATAGGCTTGGCCTCTGTGTCTGAAAGCAATGGAGACATGGAGTGGAGACTGCAATATTTTTATGGAGAAAGACTTGAAACTTTAGAAAATGCAACTACAAGCAAGTAAGGAAGCCGCAAAGCATGATGTAGTGGTAAAAGAGTTTGTAGATGTTTCAAGTATCT
>MU226410.1:1064538-1109895 GCA_018584345.1 Thuja plicata | reverse complement strand
TTTATAACAGTCAACTGAATGCAAAAATGTACTTACTGTAGCAGCACTTTTTCAAATTGGGAACATTTGCATAATAGTGACATCAGATGCTCTGTTCCAGTAGTCTCTCTGATTTCTTCATGTGTCTAAACAGTAACTTCTTTTTTAATCAAGAATCACTCTTCTGCATAAAACAATGGAGTTCGAGCACGGGCTCGTGACATCCACTCTTTTCTTTTGATTCCTGCATTCAGTTATACATGTTTGTTCATTTGCACACACATCAATATTCAATTTGTTGGGTCATCACATGGCATGCATCAGTCAGTGTTTATGGGTGAATGCCATCATACATTCATTTATGAATACTGGCTGACCTATGTGATTGGATGGACTAACAAATTGAATTTGAAACCTGAGAAAGATTTCTTCAATGAAGCTATGAGACCTGTTAAAAACGGAAAACATACACTACAATAGATGTTAGAAGTGAAAGGTTTCATGTTTAAAACACGTCCCTTTAACACTATCTTATAGTGAGTGTTGATTTATGTTTTCTTGTTACATTTATTACTTCAAATTTCTATGCAGATACAAGTAGATAGCTGATGTATGTAATTCTTTCCTTTGCATTGCTTAGATCCATCAGGATCTAACCATCTTCTCTTTTTCCTCTTTCATGCAGATTTTTTGCCCTAAGGACCTGAATGATGATGGAGACTCGGGAGTGACCTAGAATGCAAATGGAGACCTGACAAGCTACCAGCAAATACAAGATAAAAACAAGGCAATGCATGGGACCCCTATTCCATACCTCAGTTGTTTACTTTCATTTGCAATGTACTATGTTTATTGAAACATGAAACACGAATCAAAGGACATTTGTACTACATTCTTATGAATGCACAATGTAATGATCAATGATGAATTTTGAACATGTAATGATTTGATCAATACTTAGAGTACATGAACATCTGATAATAAATGTAGTAAGTGAATGTAAATAATCAAAAACTGTAAGATAGTTTTAATTGGGTAACATAACATGCAAATTTCTATTTTGGTGCCTATTATGTTGTATGATTAGATTTTGGATAACAGTTATAGAGATCAACAAAATACCTCAAATCCAATGCAACGCGAATAATTTTGTTGTTTATCCAAGCAAGTTTAAATCAGCAACAACAACAGCAATAACAAATCACAAGCCACCAGAAATAGTAAACATTAGTGGTTAGCATGAAAACATCAGAGATATAAGATATAGAAAATAAAAATAGATCTCTAGTGTGGGATCTCACGTGAAGATTCGCACAGAGCCGCGTGAGGAAGTGCTCAGTTGCGCGAAGAAGTACATAGGCCCGCGCAAAGAAGTGTCAAAAAGTACCGAAACAAAGAAAAGGTCAGATCCAGGTCTGGTGCTGAATGTCACACAAGGAAGTGCACAGAGCCGCGCGGAGATTCACACAGAACCATGTGAGGAAACACAGAATTCAGCAAAATTTTGCCTACTGACCTGCAAAATCTTGTGCGATATTTCCCTATAGAAAAAAAATAGCAAGTACGAAAAAGACAGAAAATTTAGAAATCTGAAAATAAATGATGAAAAATAGCTAAAAGGACAGAAAATGAATCTCCTGCCCCACGATGGGCACCAAAAATATATGATAAAAATGTGTCACACTTCTATGAATCATTCCATCCAAGGTTGCTCAAGAATGAGGCCTCAAATATCGACTCATAGCTCTCTAGTTATGGAGTGCAAAGGTTTATGATGGAGGCCCTCAGATTGACCTAGTTGTGCCCATGCAAGTACACTATGAAATGAGAGATTCAATGCATGAGAATAAAAGCTATTTTATATGATTGCAATGCATAAAAGGAAATTAATCTATATGATGACAATGCACGATTAATCTATAAAAGAAAATATGCAAGCATAATCTATGGAAGAAAATATGAATTTAATTTAATATGAATCTAATCTACATGAATAGCCATGGATGCAAGAAGAAGAAGACAAGAAGAGAGAAGTTACAATATCCAAGCTTAAGTGCTCAAATCCTCCTCCAAAATTGCTCTCCAAACCTGCAGCATAACAATAGCATAAAATCTTGATTCTCAAATGAGAAGGAGAGATTTCCCTATATAGGAAAGTGAACGGTTGAGATTAAGAGGCAAAAATCAAAGGCTATGATTAAGAGGCAAAAAGCCCACCACTTAGGAAGATGTGAAGAAAAAGGGATTTTTATTTAATTTATTTCCTTTTTTCATCAAATAAAGTGCTTTAAGTGGGGATTTTTATTTATTCAATTAACAGAGAAGTTTTCTTTTAATTAAATAAATTAGAAGAAATTTATTTAATTAAATGGGAGGAATTTAATTTAATTAAATAAGATGAATTTTATTTAATTAAAAGGGAGATTAAATCTTTTAATTAAATAAAAATGACCAAACCTTAGGAAATATTGAAATAATTGATTTAATTATAATTTGATGAAGGAAATTGATTTGAATTAAAAAATGTTGCAAAGCATTGATTTAGAAAATTGATAAATTGATAAATGGGGCCCACAGTCTAGGCGACCATTTTAGGGTGCATACACTATCTAGTGAAAGGATTAAAGATTGAAGAAACACACTCTACAAGAAACAAATATAAGCTATATGAGCTTACCGAGAGCCAAACATTTGTAATGGTTACAATAGGAGAGATTGATGAAACTATTATATTTCATATTGTATTAGTAATAGTATATTATGATAATGTAGTGTGTTGCCATCAATGCCAAAGGGAGAGATTGATGGCATGTAACTGATTGAATATTTGAAGATATTAAGTTGATCACTGAGATGCAGAAAGATAATACAAGACATTAAATCAGTTAATGGATTGTATTTTCATTAATGTCAACTTGATATAATCTAATCGGCTATAATCATAGTGTCAAAGACTTTAGAGAATCAAAGAGAGAGATTATGCTTTCAGTAATGCATAAAAGAAAAGCAATCATTAAGTGACTTCAAATACTGACAGCTAGTGGAACCCGACAGATAGAGATAATCGAAAGTTAATTCATAGTGATGCCCAAGCAAAGAAACTGACGAGCATTACTAAAGAGAATAATCACAAGCATTACCGATGGTCAGAATTACAGTGTTAATCGATGAGCAGAACTTTGCAGTGAAGCCCAAAGGACAGAAAACCATGACAGAGAAGCTCGAGGAGAACTGAAGTGTTGATCGAAGCTATCAAAGAGTTAAAACATTGAAGTTAACTGGAGTTCGGAAACAAAAAATATCTAGCTAGTAGAGCTAAAAATAGACTTAACTAGTTGTTATCATTGTTTTCATCGACAAGATAAAGCCAGAGATAAGTAAATAATTTAAAGATGTTTTATCCAGTTGGCAAGAATATTTCTATGAGATAAAATAGGAGTTATGATTTAAATCAAGATTGGCTAAGATTGCGGATCACGCCAAGAACAAGAAAATCAAGAAGAGAGAAACGGTGCTATCATGTCTATAAAGAGACAACTTAATTAATTATTAATTAAGGGGAGTGAATGAAAAAGAGGATGTTGAAGAGAAAACGATGAAGAACAACTTCATATAGTCCTGATCAATCAAACTGAGGAAAGAGCTAAAGATTTATGCAGATACCAAGCAACAAAGCACAACATCACCGAGCATAAACAAAAGTGGAGCAAAAGTATTGAAAATACATATTGATCAGAATGGTTGAATGATCTTACAATAGATCTGAAAATATTCAAGTATAAGTTGTATATATGAACAGATCATTTACTATTTTAACCATTGATTTAGAAATTCTCTTAACCGAGCGAGTTTTAAAGATCCTTTCTATATTAAGATACATCCTAAGGAGTATCAAAAAGTTTGATCATGAAGATAGCATGAGATGCCATATACTATTTGACAAAATAGGGTTTGTTCATAGAAGGTAGCATAGAGATGCCCGATATCAAGTGACAAACTAATCTTTTAAATCCTTTAACAAGGTCACACCTAACAGTGTGTTTGTAACCTTTAATAGGGTTGGCTCTTCACCGAGCTCACTCCAGAAGAGTGAACATTTTAGGTTACCAATTTGGTGCAAGAGCACCCAAACTGAAAAAACTATTTCTATGGACCCTAGGGGTTCTCTCAGCGTCCTAAGAGGCCTTTACAAATGCTAAGACATTGGGTTAGACACTGGATCACCATGTAAGGCCATAGTACCAAGATTGGCACATTATGAGCCCTTGGGTCACTATGAGTCATTAATGATCCAAAACCCTAGGAATAGTTTATTTTTGATTTTTTAGTGTTTGGATCCACTAGGGATCACCTAAATAACATCTTGACCAAGTTTGGTCACTAGATTTGCAAAATTACAAAAAATATAAAAGTTGCTCAAAAGTTGTCAAGCAACTTTTGATCAAACTTAATAAATTTTTAAAAAACAACTCCCAAATGGTCAAGTTAGTTAAAAATTGTCATGTAACCATTGGGAGTGCCTACATTAGCCCTTTCAGGCGGGTGGTAGGCTGATGATGTACTTTGATATTTGAAAATCAGTAAAAAGTAACCATTTTCTTACATTCTAGAGAAACAATCACCGTGTATGGTCGGGTACAAATAGAGGGGCATGTGAGTCTGACACCAAGGGTTAGTGTTTTGAATCTACTTCCATTTGGTTTTGGTCTCATGTTTTGATCGATCTTGGTGTGAAAGTTACCCCATTTACAAACTTCATGCCTAGATTTTAGGCCCTAATTCAAGGTTTCTTAGGAAATTAAGTGTATTTCCACTTTCCACCATGAGAATTCAATGACCCTTGGTGGAAAGCTTGTTTTTAGGATTCTCTTCAATATTATTCAAGATAGGTTCTTCAAGTTATAGGGAAATGGAAATGAAGTGATGCCCTAGGTGTATATCCTTATGTATGCACCTATCCAGAATTAGGACAGCAGTCATAACTTTTGTTTGGGGATTGACTAGAAGCTCTAAGTTGGAGGAAGAGTCATTTTACACACCCTCACATGATACAATCATCATTTTGGGCATTGGATGCATCTAAAAGACACTTTTAGTGTAAATGGAGGCCTAATTAGGGCTAATCAGTGGAGCAATTTGGTGTGTCATTCTATCTTCTTCTCATTTCCAAGTTCTAGGGCTTGAGTCCAAGGTCCTAGGTCATAAAGGGTGTCTGAATCCCCAACCAGTTCATAGGGTTATATGGAAGAATCTCACTTGAGATCTAAATTCCTTCTGAAAAAGGCTACAAGCATAGTCTTGTGATTGTGAAACAACCATGTCTTATGGATTGAATTTGAGTGAAAGAACCATTGGAACTATTCAATAGGGACCTAAATAGACCATACCTATAAGCATAGGTCACACTGGGTCCTATATGTCACTTTGGGGGTATTCTTATGAATAAGGGTAATTTTCTTGTGAGACCAACCTTGGTAGTTGGTGTTGAAGGATTGGTGAAACCTATCGATTAGGTTAACCTTGGGGTTTTGGGGTTGTGATAGCCTTAACCAAGCCCTTCTTCCACACTTGTGATAAGTGTTAAGCATTTTGGCTTTGGTAGTTGGTGATCTAGGGTACGCTTTCCCTATTTGAGACCTTTGACAAGATTCCAGTTGCCCACTTTGCATCAAGTGGTATCAGACCTATGTCTGCTCCTGAGGATGAGGATATTCCTTTAAGGGTTACAAACATTGAGTTAGCAAAGATGGTGAGAGAACAAAGGGTAGCAAATGCAGCCTTGACAAGGAGACTACAAGAGTTGGAGAGCAAGGTAGAAAGGGGTAAAGAAGTTGCCTCTAGTGATGAAGATGGGAGTGAGTTAGATGAGGACACCCCTAATCAGTATGAGAACATTCCTACAGACCAGAGACCCCTTCTAGATGCCTTGAAACCTATGGGGAGAAGAACCATGGAGGAAAAGTTGGATCTACCAACTTTTAGTGAAAAGATGAATGCAGATGTGGCCTTGGATTAGATAGAGGCCCTAACTAGCTTCTTTGAGTGTGAGGACATCCCTGAGAAGAAGAGAGTGAAGATGGAAAGATCCAAGTTGAAGGGAGCAGCCCTAACTTGGTGGAACTTCATCCAAATAGAGAGGGTGAAGAATGGGAAGAGCATGATCTCTTCATGGAACAAAATGATTGCATTGGTCAAGGAGACTTATGTGCCTGAAGACTATGGGGTACAACTCCATAGGAGAAAGCAAAGCATAAAACAAAATGATATGGATGTAGGCTCATACACCGAGGAGTTCCTAAAATTGTGTATGAAGACAAATGTGGCAGAAGATGAAGAAGAAAAGTTGGCAAGATATTCGAATGGTTTGAAAGTATCCATTACGGAGGAACTCAGCCTACATTGCCCTACCTCAATGAACAAGTTCTATCAAATGGAACTTAAGGTAGAGGAAAAGTGGAAGAGAATGAAAGAGTTTGGAAAGGGAAATACTAATGACAATGGGAATAATTTCAGAGGAAGAGGAACCTCTTGGAATAGAGGGAAATACAATGGTAATAGCAGCAGGACCCCTGACCCAGGAGACAAAGAGAACAGTGATTCAAACTCAAGAGGAAACTATAGAGGGAGAAGACCCTTCAATAGGGGAAGAACAAACACAGGAAGAGGTAATGGACCACTAAGGTGTTACTACTATAATCAGTTGGGACACCATGCAAGAAGATGCCCTGAGAAGAGGAATAATAACAACCAAGGAGAAAGGAGAGCACAACTCATTGAAGAGGACAAGCAAGAGGAAAATACAAGGGACTTAGAACTAGAGGAAGGAAAATGCTTGATGATGAGACAAGTCTTCCTCCAATTTCCACAAAGCCAAGAACCTCCTCAAAGAAAGAACCTCTTTAGGACAAAGATCAAATGTAATGGGAAGGTATGTAACTTACTTATTGATTCTGGCTCAACTGAGAATTTAGTCTCTCGTGAAATGGTGCAAAAACTAAATCTTCCTAAGAAGCCTCATCCTTTTCCTTATCATGTGTCTTGGTTAACAAAGGGTTAGCAAACTTTAGTCACTGAACAAGCATGAATAGAGTTTTCAAGAGCAAATTTTAAAGATAAAGTTCTCTGTGATATTGTTGAAATGGATGCATCCCACATTCGTCTAGGTAGGCCTTGGCAGTATGATGTTGATGCCACCCATAATTGTAGGAAAAATACCTACTCTATCACCAAGGATGGGAAAACATTCACCATGAAACCCCTACCTAATAACAAGACTGAGAAAGAACCAACTGTCATAGCCACGAGGGAGAGAGAAATGTTAAAAGTTTTGAAAGAATATGAAACTAAAGCATATGTCTTAATATCCAAGCCTAAGGATAATGTAATATTTGTTAAGGATGATCCTATACTAGATGAAGTTCAAAAGTTACTCACAAAATATAGTGCTATCACTGCTAGTGACCTGTCCACAACCCTCCCTACCTTGAGAGATATTAGTCATCAAATTGACTTAATACCTAGCTCCTCCTTTCCTAATAAGGCCCCATACAAGATGACACCAACACAACATGCAGATATTGCAAGGAAAGTAACTAAACTTCTAGAGAAGGGACTTATCCAAAAGAGTCTCAGTCCATGTGTTGTCCCATCAGTTTTGGCTCCTAAAAAGGATGACAAATGGAGATTGTGTACTGATAGCAGAGCCCTAAAAAAGATAACAATAAGATATAGATTTCCAATCCCAAGAATGGAAGATCTTCTGGACCAACTAGGCACTGCTTGTTACTTCAAAAAGATTGATTTAAAATTAGGATATCATCAAATTAGGATTAATCTCAGAGATGAATGGAAGACAATGTTTAAGACAACTGAAGGTTTATTTGAATGGCTTGTTATGCCTTTTGGCTTGAGTAATGCACCTAGTACATTCATGAGATTAATGAATTAGGTATTTATTTATTTTATTGGCAAATTTGTGGTCATATATTTGGATGACATTCTAATTTACATTCATAGCAAAGAGGAACACCTTGATCATGTTGAGCAGGTTCTAAGAAGACTCCATCAGCACAAGTTAGTGATTAACTTGGAAAAATGTATGTTTATGAAAAAGGAACTCATCTTCCTAGGTTTTGTCATCTCCCAAGGCACCCTCAAAATGGATCTAGAGAAGGTTGCAGCAATAGTCTATTGGCCTCCACAAAAGAACCAAGGTGATGTTAGAAGATTTCATGGATTAGCAACTTTTTATAGAAAGTTCATTAAGAATTTTAGCCATGTGTGTGCTCCTATGTTGGACACAATAAAAGGTGGAAAGAAGACTAGATTTGAGTGGACTGAGGAAGTAGCAGATGCTTTCCAATATCTCAAGAATAGAGTGGCACAATACCCAATCTTGGTACTTGTTATCCAATTTTTCATGACTATTCAAATTTGGATAGGTGGGGTTAAATGAGGCTCCCACAAGGGTAGAGCCCAACCTGTGCCAAAGATTTGGTAATTTTTCTGGTCCTTGTTGTGTATTGGATATCTTTTTCAGTCTTGTTGTTCACTTCGTTCCAAGCAATATGTCTCTACTATGAGAAAACCCTTAAAATGTGGAAGGGATGACTGTTATAATTTGAAAAAAGTGACCATTGTAATGAAAACCCTAGCTATCTTATGTTTTGTCATTACCTTTTTCGGTCACTTAAAATGTTGATTTTCCCATGTGCCTTTTACCTCATTGGTCAGTCACGGTATCGCTTCATGTTTTGTGTTTTCTCTTTTACTTCACGCGATTAAGCGACTATACTATAGTCAGGTTGTCGCTTGTTTAAACCTTGAGTTGGCAAATCTTCATGAGATCCTACGACCCTTTATACTTCCTAAACCATGGTCAAACTTTAGTCTATGATAGGTTAGTGCTTCACCTTTAGTTGCCAAATCTCAATATAAATTAGGGTTTACCCTGAATATCACAAGATTAAGGGAGAGCTGTCGGATAAAAGAATGAAAGAATCGACGATAGTAGGGTGATCACCTAATCTCAGTCAAAAGGTCAAAAATATCTCCCAATTACGCGATTGAAGGGATAGTCGCGTAGTCTCTTAATTCAAAAGTAAAAGATGTCTGATATGGAAATATAGTTGGCATGTTGTCAGAGATGATCAAGAAAATAGAGGCTAGTGCAAGGCTGACAAGTGGCAGCATGGACCCTAACCGTCATGGTCAGTCGGGTGATTGTAGATCAAGGTGTGAATATGCCAAATGTTCATGCAATAAGGATATTTCCTTAGTCGCTAGGTCTCAAAGACAAAAGGTATATCCCATGGTGATTAGGAGATCTAGTGACCATTGTTGGATTAAACCCAAAATCTACGACAGTCGCGGGGTCACTTAATCTAGGCTACAGTTAATAAAAACTCAGGAGGCCTAGCAACTTAAAAGGGAAAGGTAACCGCGGTCGGCTGGTGGTTAAGGTTAACAACACGGGCTAGACAGGTCAAATACAAAGAAAAGAATGGCGCCACATGACCATTTTTTATATTTTAAATTCAAAAAATATCTTTGCAGATCAGATTTGAACAGTAATGGAAGCCTACTGGAAGAGGTTAGATGGATAAGGGGTGACCTTTCAGAGGAAGTAAGGGTTAAGTCAGCTTTTTCAAAGGGGAAATCTGATTTCTGGTAAAATTCTCTACAAAATAGTAAAGGCCAGATTGACCCAAACAAGGGTTCCAAAATAGATTTCATTACATGTATTCTGACTAGTCTTCTTTCATATCAGATTCACTAACCTTTCTCAGAGATTTTCATTATAACAAAGCTACTTTTCAAAGATATATCTGATCTTTGATAGATATCTCAGAGTTTCTTCTGACAGATGGGATAGTGTTAGGGTTTCCTAAATTATTCTATTGCAATCAATTATAACCCTAATCATTTTTGGACTCCAAGCCTACATGCTGGGGAGTATATATATCAGTTTTGGGAGCTTTTAGAGCTAAGAGTTTTCCTTACTTAGAAGTTATTCGTGGCATTTTTTCTGCCCTCTGACTTTTACAGTCTGTAATCTTTCATTGATATTCAGATATTGCAAAGGTTTTTTGTGACATTTTCTCTATCCCTGGGCCTTCTTGTCTGAATCTCTCTTACTGAATTAGAATATATTGAATGATTTTCAGAGAAATATTGGAGTTCTTGAGCCCTCTTCCTTTCTGCAATATTGTGTACTATTGTGGATGATCTAATTTAGATGAGTTTGTGGATATTCTTTAGTCCCCTATCATTTTGTCGCATTCCTATGCCTAATTACAGAAGTGGATGTTTGTTTACAGGTCATAGTCCATGTCTACTCATAGTGAATATGCTATTGTTTGTGAAATTAATTCTTTCCCTAAATAGCCTTTGTTTATCTCAAACCTCTCTATGAAATACTTATGCAAGCCTATATAGAAATTTGTGTTCTATTAGATCCAAGGTTTCATCCTGAGACTAGTTAATATGTTATGATTCAAGTTACCTTCGGTGTATCACCCAGTAGGTTAATTTTCTTTTAGTTATTTCCTTTTCATGCATTCCTTCTATTCATTTTCCCTCAAAGATTTACTTTCATGTTAAGAAGAAAATTTGGGTGACATATCAAGAGGAACCGGCCTAGAATTCAGAGGTCTCATCTCAGTTAGCAAAGGTCCCACAACCTAGAGATGAGTCCTAACAGTTCTGGCATGCTTGGTGGGACTCCATAAAGAATTTTATCTTGAAAGTCATACTATCACTGATATGTTGATGACACGATTCAGGCCTAGAAGAGGTCATTTTGTTGCATATATGGCGACTCCAAAGGTCTACTGGTTTCAAAGATCAAAGTGTCTGTATATTCCAAGTTTTTACATATGTTAAAATTTCCAGCTAACTATATGAGTAGACATGTCAAGTTACTATTGAAAAGTAGGTAACTCTCCTTCTTATTATGATAATAGTTTTTAGTGGGCTAGTCATTAGCCATATCAAATCCCTCCAAGGCCTACTTTTATCCCAAGCTCCAGACTATACAAGGCCACCAATATATCCAACATGCCCCAAATGACTATGCTCTTGTGAAAGATTATGAGAAATCCCTCCAAAGAGAAGGCCCATGGGCATTAAAGGCACAATAAGAGATGCTAATGCATAGACAGATGGCTCACCATGCTTACCTCTCACCCCCACTTCTCAGCCCAATTGGCAGCAGCCTTAGACCTCATATTTTATGAAAGAACAAGAAAATATAAAGGCTAAAGTGCTTGACATGATCAAACAAATATCTGAGATAAAGAATTTGCAGCAAGATATGGAAACTCAGGCCTATGAGCAGCAAGATTGGGAAACTCAAGGCTAACTTCAAGGGTCAACCCCCTACCCTAAAGCAATGACCTTGCAAGCATATATCCATGAGATTGGGATGCTTCAAGGGAGGAAATTTGAAGAAGATCTCAATTGCCAAGCTGAAATTATGTCAGCAAAGTTGAAAGCTCAAATTGCTAAAAGGGAACCCCTTAGCCCTGAGATTCCAACTTGGAGGTATCATTTTCACCCACACCCTACACATGAGGAACCTGCAAGGCATTCATTTCCAAGCTTCAAGGATCTTCTTGAAGCACAAAAGCCAACAGAGCACTTGCAGCCACCTCTGGAACATCAACAGCCTCGAGAGGTGATTGCAATAAGGGTGGCCGCAAAAGATAAGCACCAGGTGATGCAGGATTTGACTTACCAAGACTCGGGGGACATATGCCTTCTATGTCTTTCCTTAAGCCTTTTCAACTACATATTCCAAGCTTCAAGGCAAAGGCTTCTTCCCAAGAACCTATGATTGAAAATCAGTCCATTAATCTGCAGGGGCAGTTTGTCCAAGGAAATGATTCATCCCAAGAGGTCTCTATTGTCTCTTAGGGTGATGAACCTCTATGGTAATGGCCATCTCTAGCTCATGGTTGTCAAATTCCAAGCCTTTATAAGGGTACTAGATTAGTATCAAGGCAAGAGCTTGTAGTAGATGAGCTTCTTTATGATGATGCCGAAGAGATGAGGTCAGAGACTTCAGGGCTTAGTGAGGACTGTGATGAGCTTGGACAAAAAATTGAGAAGGTAGATATGAATATTCAAGCTGATATCTTGGTGAACCTATTTGAGGGGCTGCCCATCTTTCTTGGTGAGGAAGAAGAGACCATGTCATTTCTTATGACAAAAAATCAGTCAGGGCAAAAGGTGCAACATCAGAAAATGGTGGATATCAAAGAAGATGTTATGACCTTGGTGGATGAGCTACCTAATTTCATTGAGGAGGATGATGAAGTTATTTCCATAACTACCCCTGTAACTTTGCAGCAGCAGGAGGAGAACATTGACAAAGGCTTTGAAGAGTATGATTTTTTAGATATCATAGGGATTTTTTGTGAAGGGATAAATGATGAACCCCTATTCCTTGGAGTGGGAGTTGAGAGTTGTGTGCCTATTGCAGAAGATCCATTTTTGGATTTCTCTCCTTCAAGGAATCTACCGCCTAAGCAAAATTTGGAGCCAATTTCAGATCTTCAGGATCTTGACAACTTTGATGAGCTTTTGGCTGGTTTAAAGGAAGAAGATGACATTTTTTTGACCATTAAGGAGGAGATGACATGGCTTTCCATAGTGAAAGAGGACAATCATGAAGAGAAGGAAGATGCCAACAAGAAGGTTTCCACCTTCAAAATCTCAAGGGGCTTCCCTATCAGATACCTAGCCCAAGTGGAGTTTGCTGAGGTACCTTCACATGATCAGATTGAGGTAAGTAAATCTGATCTCATTTTTGTAGAGGCAGTTTATTATTGTTTGACAAATCTATACATGCCTCATATACTTGTAATTGTCCTTATGCATGTACTGCAAAATAGTTTAATCAGAAAAGGTAGCTACTTTAACAATCCAGTGAATGATTTCATTTAACCAAGTTTGTTTCACTGGTTAGCTTAGGGTAGATTAGTTTTCCCACTTTCTTTCAAAGATTTCTAGTCTAACTTCCCAACTTTCCAAGAAGTGCCCATGCAGATAAGTTTTGCTTCAGATCTATTCCTCTATGAGAGGAAGGTTTTTTGTCTGTAGAAATGACTCCATTCCCAATGGAATGTTTCAGAGGCCACTGGCTCTTAATGTATAGCAGGCAGACATCCCGCAGAAATCACCAAAATGTTATCCAATTTTTCATGACTATTCAAATTTGGATAGGTGGGGTTAAATGAGGCTCCCACAAGGGTAGAGCCTAGCCTGTGCCAAAGATTTGGTAATTTTTCTGGTCCTTGTTGTGTATTGGATATCTTTTTCATTCTTGTTGTTTGCTTCATTCCAAGCAATATGTCTCTACTCTGAGAAAACCCTTAAAATGTGGAAGGGATGACTATTATAATTTGAAAAAGTGACCGTTGTAATGAAAACCCTAGCTATCTTATGCTTTTTCATTACCTTTTTTGGTCACTTAAAATGTTGAGTTTCCCATGTACCTTTTACCTCATTGGTTAGTCGCGGTATCACTTCATGTTCTGTGTTTGCTCTTTTACTTCACACGATTAAGCAACTATACTATAGTTGGGTTGTTGCTTGTTTAAACCTTGAGTTGGAAAATCTTCATGAGATCCCATGACCCTTTATACTTCCTAAACCATGGTCAAACCTTAATTAGTCTATGATAGGTTAGTGCTTCCCCTTTAGTTGCCAAGTCTCAATATAAATTGGGGTTTACCCTGAATATCATGAGATTAAGGGAGAGTCATCGAATAAAAGAATGAAATAATCGACGATAGTTGGGTGATTGCCTAATCTCAGTCAAAAGGTCAAAAATATCTCCCGATTATGCAACTGAAGGGATAGTCATGTAGTCTCTTAATTCAAAAGTAAAAGATGTTTGATATGGAAATACAGTTGGCACATTATCAGAGCTGATCAAGCAAACAGAGGCTAGTGCAAGTCTGACAGGTGGCAGCATGGACCCGAACCATCATGGTCAGTCAAGTGATTGCCGGTCAAGGTGCAAATATGCCAAATGTTCATGCGATAAGGAGATTTCCTTACTCGCTAGGTCTCAAAGACAAAAGGTATATTCCATGGTGATCAAGAGATCTAGGGACCATCGTTCGATCAAAGCCAAAATCTACAACAGTCGTGGGGTCGCTTAATCTAGGCTGCGGTTAATAAAAACTCAGGAGACCTGGTGACTTAAAAGGGAAAGATAACCATGGTCGACTGGTGGTTAAGGTTAACAACATGGGCTAGATAGGTCAAAGACAAAGAAAAGGATGATGCCATATGACCATTTTTTCTATTTTAAATTCAAAAATATCTTTGTAGATCATATTCAAACAGTAATGGCAGCTGACTGGCAGAGGTTAGATGGATAAGGGGCGACCTTTCAGAGGAAATAAGGGTTAAGTCAGCTTTTTCGAAGGGGCAATATGATTTTTGGCAAAATCCTCTGCAAAATAGTAAAGGCCAGATTAACCCAAACAGGGGTTCCTAATTAGATTTCATTACATGTATTCCAACTGGTCTTCTTTCATATCAGATTCACCGACCTTTCTCAGAGATTTTCATTTTAATGAAGCTACTTTTCAAAGATATATCCGATCTTTGATAGATATCTTAGAGTTTCTTCTGACAGATGGGATAGTGTTAGGGTTTCCTAAATTATTCTATTGCAATCAATTGTAACCCTAATCATTTTTGGACTCCAAGCCTGTGTGCTGGAAAGTATATATATCAGTTTTGGGAGCTTTTAGAGCTAAGATTTTTCCTTACTTAGAAGTTATCCGTGGCATTTTTTCTACCCTCTGACTTTTACAATCTATAATATTTCATTGATATTCAGTTATTGCAAAGGTTTTTTGTGACATTTTCTCTGTCCCTGGGCCTTCTTGTCTGAATCTCTCTTACTAAATTAGAATATATTGAATGATTTTTAGAGAAATATTGGAGTTCCTGAGCCCTCTTCCTTTCTGAAATATTGTGTACTATTGTGGATGATATGATTTAGATGGTTTGTGGATATTCTTCAGTCCCCTGTAATTTTGTCTCATTCCTGTGCCTAATTACAGAAGTGGATGTTTGTTTGCAAGTCATAGTATGTGTCTACTCATAGTGAATATGCTATTGTTTGTGAAATTACTTATTTCCCTGAATAGCCTCTTTTTATCTCAGACCTCTCTATGAAATACTTATGCAAGCCTATCTAGAAAGTTGTGTTCTATTAGATCCAAGGTTTCATACTGAGATTGGTTAATATGTTATGATTCAAGTTACCTTCAGTGTATCACCCACTAGGATAATTTGCTTTCAGTTATTTCCCTTTCATGCATTCCTTCTATCCCTTTTCCCTCAAATATTTACTTTCATGTTAAGAAGTAAATTTGGGTGACATATCAAGAGGAATCGGCTTAGAATTTGGAGGTCTCATCTTAGTTAGCAAAGGTCCCACAACCTAGAGATGATTCCCATGTTACACTAGATTACCAAGACTACGAGATCTTGGGTAAGGGTGCAAATCTAGGTGTCTAACATTAATCCCTGACTTCAGCAAAGTATTCACTATTGAAACTGATGCAAGCAACTTGGCCAATGGGGCAGTCTTGAGCCAAGAAGGTAAGGCTATAAAAAATTTCTCAGAAAAATTAAATGATGCCAAAAGGAGGTACTCTACTTATGATTTAGAGCTTTATGCAATGGTGCAAGCCTTGAAAAAGTGGAGACTCTATTTACTCCCTAAGGAATTCATTGTTTATACTAATAACTATGCATTAAGTTTTCTAAACAGTTAGGAGAAGCTTGGAGTCAAACACATCAAGTGGATGGAGCAGTTGCAAGCCTATACCTTCAACATAAAACATAAAAAAGGAGTGGAAAACAAAGTGGCTGATGCCCTAAGTAGAAGGATTGGATTAGTTAAGGAAGTTCAACTTCAGAGTGTAGGGATTGACTCCCTAAAGCACCTATATGTAGTTGATCCAGAATTTGGTGAAGCTTTTGAGGTATGCACTGAAATGGTTGGCAAATACCATACTGAATTTTTTGATTTTCTGATTCAGAATGGATTATTATTTAAAGGAGCCCAATTGTGCAATCCTAAATGTTCCATGAGAAAAAATATCATTAAATAAAAACATTGTGGTGGCTTAGGAGGACATTTTGGCATAGATAAGACCACTGAACTAGTAAAAAGAAGTTATTTTTGGCCAAAGATGGGGAATGAAATCAAGAAATTTGTTGAGTCTTGTACTATTTTCCAGCAAGCAAAGGGTGTATCCACTAACCAAGGATTGTATCAACCCCTACCAATTCCCTCTAGGCCATGGGAATCAATTTCTATGGATTTTTTTATGGTTTGCTAAGGACAAAGCAAGGTTATGATGGTGTTTTTGTAATAGTGGACAGATTTAGTAAAATGGTGCACTTTGTTCCTTGCAAGAGCACAAATGATGCCTCCCATATAGCACACCTATTCTTCAAAGAATTGGTTAGGATACATGGCCTACCATAAAAAATAGTGTTTGATAGAGATGTAAAATTTCAAGGTCACTTTTGCAGAACACGCTTCAACAAGCTGGGCACAAATCTGACTTATAGTTCAATATACCACCCTCAAATAGATGGACAAAGGGAGGTGGTAAACAGGTCACTTGGTAACCTCTTGAGATGCCTAACCAAACAATATACACAAAGTTGGGACATGATCCTCCCTCAGGTAGAATTTTCATTCAATGAATCCATGAATAGGTCCACTGGAAAGACACCATTTCAAATAGTGTATGGACTTCATCCTAAAGGTCCATTGGATTTATTAGAATTACCATCTAATTTCAGAGTGAGTGCACATGGAGAGGAGTTAGCCCAACTAATCTCTAAAGTGCAGACAAAGGTAAAAGAATCACTACAACAATTAACTATGAAATACAAAGCACAAGAAGATAAGAGGAGAAGAGAAGTCCACTTCAAAGTTGGAGATAAGGTATGGGCATACCTAAGGAAGGAGAGACTCCCTAAAGGCAGATATTCCAAGTTACACATGAATAATATTGGTCCTTGCACAATCCTCACCAAGATGGGTGAAAATTCTTATGAGATTTCCTTGCCTCCTACTTTAATGATTTCTCCCATTTTTAATATTGCAGACCTCACCCCTTACAAGTGTGTTGCAGACATTGTCAATGTGCAGGGATCACAAGTTGAAGATGCTAGAGACTATGTGACAGATCTCCCACCAAGCAAGCAAGTGGAACTCGACACCATTTTGGAAACCAAAGTATTGAAGCAGACAAGAAAGAACAAGTACATGCAGTACTTAGTAAAATGGAAAGGACCCCCTTTAATAAATGCTACGTGGATGATAGAGGACCAAATCCAATAACATGGAACTACTCTTGACCAGCTATCCTCAAGTGGGAACTTGAATTCAAATCTCATGGGGAGTATGGTGTAGGAGCACCCAAACTAAAAAAAATTTTCCTATGGACCCTAGGGGTTCTCTCAAGGTCCTAAAAGGCCTTTACAAATGCTAAGACATTGGGTTAGACACTGGATCACCATGTAAGGCCATAGTACCAAGATTGGCACATTATGAGCCCTTGGGTCACTATGAGTCATTAATGATATAAAACCCTAGGAATAGTTTATTTTTGATTTTTTAGTGTTTAGATCCACTAGGGATCACCTAAATAACATCTTGATCAAGTTTGGTCACTAGATTTGCAAAATAGCAAAAAATATAAAAGTTGCTCAAAAGTTGTCAAGCAAGTTTTGAGCAAACTTAACAACTTTTTAAAAACCAACTCCCAAATGGTCAAGTCAGTTAAAAATTTTCATGTAACCATTGGGAGTGCCTAAATTATCCCTTTTATGTGGGTGGTAGGCTAATGATGTACTTTGATATTTGAAAATCAATTAAAAGTAATCATTTTCTTGCATTCTGGAGAAATAGTCACCGTGTATGGTCGGGTACAGCCAGAGGGAAATGTTAGTCTTACACCAAGGGTTAGTTTTGTGAATCTACTTCCATTTGGTTTTGGTCTCATGTGCTGATCGATCTTGGTGTGAAAGTTACCCCATTTACAAACTTCCTGCCTGGATTTTAGGCCCTAATTCAGAGTTTCTTAGGAAATTAAGTGCATTTCCACTTTCCACCATGGGAATTCAATGAACCTTGGTGGAAAGCTTATTTTTTGGATGCTATTCAAGATTATACAAGATAGGTTCTTCAAGTTGCAAGGAAATGGAAATGAAGTGATTCCCTAGGTGTATATCCTTATGTACGCACCTATCTAGAATTAGGACGGCTGTCATAACTTTTGTTTGGGGATTGACCAGAAGCTCTAAGTTGGAGGAAGAGTCATTTTTACACACCCTCACATGATCCAATCATCATTTTTGGCATTGGATTCATCTAAAAGATACTTTTAGTGTAAATGGAGGCCTAATTAGGGCTAATCGATGGAGCAATTTGGTGTGTCATTCTATCTTCTTCTCATTTCCAAGTTCTAGGGCTTGAGTCCAAGGTCCTAGCCCATAAAGGGTGTCTGAATCCCCAACTATTTCATAGGGTTATATGGAAGAATCTCACTTGAGATCTAAATTCCTTCTGAAAAAGGCTACAAGCATAGTCTTGTGATTGTGAAACAACCATATCTTATGGATTGAATTTGAGTGAAAGAACCATTGGAACTATTCAATAGGGACCTAAATAGACCATACCTATAAGCATAGGTCACCCTGGGTCCTATATGTCACTTTGGGGGTATTCTTGTGAATAAGGTTCATTTTCTTGTGAGACCAACCTTGGAAGTTGGTGTTGACGGATTGGTGAAACCTAGTGATTAGGTTACCCTTGGGGTTTTGGGGTTGTGACAGCCTTAACCAAGCCCTTCTTCCACACTTTTGATAAGTGTTAAGAATTTTGGATTTGGTAGTTGGTGATCTAGTGTACCCTTGCCCTATTTGAGACCTTTGACAAGCTTCCAGTTGCCCACTTTGTATCACGGTCCCAAGTGGTTTTTCCCTTAACAGGGTTTCCATGTTAAAAATCCATGTGTCGATGTGTTTATAAGTCATTACTTTAGTGTTTTTCATTACACATAACTAATATGGATCGATCAATATACACTAAGCTATTTATTGTTTTCTGATAAATTGAAAGACTGGTATTCGGTAAACATAAAGAATAAGGTTTAAAAGGTAACTTCAAGCTATAGTTATTTGATAAGCATATTTCAAGGCATTCATCTTGTAGGATTGAAGATAAATAGAGGCTTAATATTGTGGTACTAAGTTTTAGGGTTGATTTATTGGAATATTTTTGAGGCCACTGATTCACCCCCCTCTTTGTTATTACTAACACCATCTATAACCCATCTTCGGCTTGTAGTTGCTGAAGGGAGTGGCAAGGTACCATTTCTAGTCTTTCTACAAAGGTTGAATAGGCTGAATACCCAACATATGAAGTAAATGATCTGGAATGGCAGAAACCAACATATCAAAATTCTGACGATCTGGACGAGCCAGACGGAACTGGGCTTGCATATCTTCCCAAGAGTGGAGGCTCGTAGTGGCCCTAAAAAAGAGGTCCTTAAGTGTTCTGATGCCACATTTGAAAAAATGTAGAGTACTTGCACCTTGAGTCTTAGCCATAGGAATACACTGAATGGAGAACAACAAAGACTACCAAAGGTTCTATTGATTCAAAGAAATCTCACTACAAAAGCCATCCCCATTCTAATGAAGCCAAGGTTTGATAGTTTCACAGGCCTTCCACATGCTCTTAATCACAAAGGTTCCTTGAATATGCACACATTCCCACATAATGAGAAGAGTTTGAAGACCAATCCCTTTCTAGGCTGGCCTATGAACAGGATAGCCTGAAGAGATACAATTCCTGACAATAATTTTCCAAGCTTCATCACCTATGAGAGCACAAATAATCCATTTAGCACACACAGAGAGCCCTTGTTTCTGAGTGGAGAATAGGCCGAGGCCACCAGACTCTCTGGGAAGATAAAAAAATCCCAAGCAACTCTGTGGAACCCATGACCGTCGGCTCCCAAATCCTAGAGGAAATCTCTGAGAAGGTGCTCCAGTTTGAGGTAAGAGGCTTTTGAAGGAGCCCAAAATGAAGAATAATAAACATGAGTAGCAGCCAAAACCTTAGAACAAATCTTAAATTTCCCTGCAAGAGAGAGAGGTTTATAAATCCAGTATTGCAGCTTCTTTTCAATTTTAACAACCACAAAATTCCATAAATCCACAGAAGAGCCTTGAAAAGCAAAGGGAATGCCCATGAAGCATAAAACTTCCCCATGCTGAACCCACTTCTAATCAAATTTAGCCAGCCAAGGAGGTGCTGGAAGAAAATATTGTCTGTAGCAGAGGGTCTTATGCCATTGAATAGCAGACCCAGAGGCCTGACAAAAGGTATCCAAGCATTGTAAGGTGTTAG
This sequence comes from Thuja plicata, assembly GCA_018584345.1. Classification (NCBI taxonomy): domain Eukaryota; kingdom Viridiplantae; phylum Streptophyta; class Pinopsida; order Cupressales; family Cupressaceae; genus Thuja; species Thuja plicata. The sequence goes on along the minus strand of MU226410.1, from coordinate 1,089,446 downwards.
AGACATTTTCATCATCCTCGAGGAGAGTGAGGAAGGAATCATTAGCAAAGTGCCCATTGAAAAGTTGGGAAGAAGAATCTGGAAGAGAGATGCTTCACACTAACCTAGAAGAAACATAATTGGCAAGAAGGTAACCAAAGTCTTCAACAACAAGCAAATACAGCGCAGGAGCCAGCAGACAACACTGGCAAATGGACCTAAAAATTACAAAGGTATTAGACTGGGAGCCATTGATAGAGATGCAAGCAGAGGCATCACCAAAAATCATTTCTACAGACTGAAAAAAATTGGGACCAAAACCAATAGCTTACAGCATGGTAAGAATGAAAGGCCATTCAATGCAATCATAAGCTTTGGAAAAATCAATTTTGAGAAACAAGATGCTTTGCTTGGACTGACAAGCCCATTCCATTCCCTCCAAGACAATGATCATGTTGTCAAGGATATATCTGGACTTAATGAAACCAATTTGCTCTGGATGGACAATCAGAGGGAGGAGATGTCTGATCTTAAGAGCTAAAGCCTTAGCAATGATTTTGTATGAAACATTTAGCAAGGTGATGGGCCTCTAGTTATAGATATCTTTGGGATCACCAGCTTTAGGTATGAATTTAATATTTCCTTTATTAATAATAGCACCTAGAATTTTATTATGATAGGATTTGAGATACACTCTATGCAGGTCAGGGCCTATGTCATCCCATAAATGCTTGTAGAATTCATAGGGGACTCCATCACACCCAGGGGACTTGTCATCAGTCATAGAAAAGACAACCTATTTTAGGTCAATGATGGTGAGAAGTTGATGACATAAGGCATGCTGCTCAACCGCCAGGCAATTTGGAGTAACAACAATACACTCTTAGAGAGCCTCTTCTCGAGTAGCTAAGTTTCCTTGTGAAGCAAACACTTTCTCATAGTGTTAAACAAAATCTTGAAGAATATTAGGAAGTTCTGAGAGAGTTTCATGACCATGCTTGATTTTTTTGATCCCAAAGTTGGTATGTCAGGCTCTGAGATCATGAAAAAAATCTTTAGAAGCTTTATCACCCACCTCTAGCTAGTGGAGGTGAGCTTTTATTTGAGCTCCCCAAGCAGCATAGTTGTCAACAATTTTCTTCTCACGTCAGAGCTACGCAAGCTTAAGCTGAAGCTCAAAATCAAAGGGATTCAAAGTGAGAGCATCAGAAGCACTCATAAGAATGTTTCCTATACAGAGATAATTGGTGGCTATAGATGTAAAGAAATATAGTAGTACAGGTGATGTAATCATTCCACCAAGGGATCCACCCAGAGTGGTTGTGGGGCCGAGGCTCTAAATTCCAGACTCGCAGAACGTTAACTTTTGTGTTAGCTTCATAAGAATGTTTCCTATACAGAGATAATTGGTGGTCGTAGATGCAAAGAAATCTGGTAGTATGGGTGATGGCATCATTCCACCAAGGGATCCACCCAAAGTGGTTTTGGGGCCGAGGCTCTAAATTCTAGACTCGTAGAATGTGAGCAATAGTGGAATCATGATTCAGCACAGACATGTTGAGAAATAATTGATTTTTAACAGGCCGTCAAGAAGAAGATTGCCACATAATGGAAAAAAATATGGGGTATTGGTCTGACAAGGTCACATCTAGCAAGGGAATGATAGGTAACTCCTGAACTTTAGAAAAGGAGAAAAATGATCGAGCAGTTATCAGAGCACGATCAAGTCTCTTAAATATGCGGTCATAAACAACTCTAAAATTAGACCAAGTGTGCCAGACCCTACTCTATCGATGATGGTTAGCATTGGGATCAAAAAGGCCTAATTTATTGCACATATAGTACCATGCTTCCCTCTCTCTAGCTGTCCATCAAAAAGGCAAAATCACATCCTTGTTAGAGGCCAGCTCAACCATATTAAAGTTCCCACACATCACCCAAGTAGCTGGAGGTAAATTATCCGCCAACCAAAACCAAAGTTGAGAGCTTTCCACAACATAATTGGGAGCATAACTATTAACTATACCAAAGGAATGATTATTGAAAGACAACAAAATCCAAGTGACACACTACATTGGATCAGAACCATGCGCAATAATAGCAGATTGAAGGCGAGGTGACAGAATAGTAATGACACCGCCTTTACTAGCTTCATGCTGAGAAGAAAACACAATGTCGTCTATCCAAATGACACGACGGGCAAAAGTGAGAAAAAATATAGAAATTTTAACTTCCTACATACACAAAACATCCAGACTACAAATTCTACAATGAGTATCCCGAACATAGTACTTTCTGGAGAGGTCAGTCAGACCTAGAACATTCCAGGATAAAAAATTCATGAAAAATCTGGCATATCTTCCTTGTCCTCAAGAGAAGAGAAACTATTCTGCAAGAAGGTTGGAATGGAGCCAAAGCTGGTGGGTAAATCTCCAGAGGAGACATACCGCCTCTTTTCATCTGGGTCTTTCGCACGACCATTAGGGCTGCGAGACCGATGCAAATGCTATGAGGAAACAATTGAAGACACAACTTGCAGAGTGTGCACCACCACTGTGGTGGTAGACCACATAGCTAGAGATTTACCCTGTGTAGTAGGGTTTGACATTTGTGTAACTAGTGGCGGCCCTTCGGTGACAATTCATTTATCTCCAGCTGGAGGAGCTGACGGAGGAGCAGAAGTGGAAGTGGCAGCTGCCTGCTTGGGAGCTGAAGAGGTTTTTCCTTTTCACACAACCGTGGTCCATTCTTCCTTCTTCCCAGCCTCATAAATTTTAGCAGACATTTCCTTTGACTTTCGCTTGACCCGAGGAATAGCCAAAGGGCAATCCTTAATCTTATGCTCAGCCAACTGACACCTATAACAAGTGTTTGAAAATTTCAAATAAATCACCTTCTGAGAAAAGGTATGAGAACCAACCTATATCTCAATAAAGTCTTTGAGGTCCTTGGAAAGGTTGACCTCAATACAAACACACTTCTGCAGATGGGCATTGAAAAATTTATCATGCTTCATAATAATGACTTTGTCAAGGGTTTTGGAAATAGACTCAATAAATGGCCACCATGGAAATGGGAGAACTAGAAACTCAACCCATAAAGGAACCCTAAGTTTCTTGTCATCTAAGACGGTGAAGTCTTGAGACCACTTTTGGAAAACAAGCAAAGAGGACCGAACCGTCCAAGGGCCACGACTGAAGACCGCCTTCGCTTGGGAAGGGTTAGCAAAATGAAATAGGAAAAAACCTTTAGTAAGGTTTTGAACACCTTCAAGGCGGACTCCATGTGGAGTCCAGATCTTGTTGACCCACTCTTTGAGAATACTTTCAGGCAAAGTGTGACCCACAAAATACTCTATCAAGGTATGTTTCTCTAACCAATCACAAGCAACATAAAATTCATGCATGTTAAGCACAATATTAGGGTTACCTCATGAAATTCCTTTGGGATGAACTTGCGTGGTCACTTGTTCAAAGGAGGAGCCATACTTTTTGAAGCATCAACTCGAGCACCAACATCAACAGCTGGGATGAAGTTGGCCATAGCCATTATAAACTAACCCTAATGAGAAATCCTACAGTAAATGTGGTGTGACAAGTGGGAAACTCAGGAAAAAATCTCAGATAGAGAGCCATACACATGGAATTCTATCTTTTACTTTCATGTATTTCTTATTTTTATCTCTTTCTATGTGCAAGTCGTCTCCCTCTATTTTTGGTCATCTTTGAGTTTGTTCTTTTGTTTTCATGTAAAATTTGTTGGCCTATAATTATTGTCATTTCTTGTTTCTCTTGTTCTTCCTCTTCTATGACATTTGTCCTTAAAATTTTCAACCAACTAATATAATAAATTAGGTTAGCTACTTAAACCAAAGAGGTATGGAGAAAATTGATCAACATTGAATCATGCATGAAAGTACCCTACCTCATACTAATTCTCATAAGGCTACACAATCAAGTTAAAAAGTAGAGAGCCCTATGGTTGAATAATAATGAATCTTACTAGTCAACCAATCCAATTCATATGGGCATTATTCTCACAAGATGACTCAAAAGGTGAAGATGTGCTATATTCTCCACTATCTCAACTTTTTTGGTCAAGACCACTAAGATAATTAGAAAATAAATACAAAATAAAATGATGTCAATCTTAAGAATAATTAGGATGCACCTATGGAACAATCATTTTGTAGCACATTTAGCATGTCAACTATAAAAATTTAAGGTGAAAACTAGCAAGAAAAGCACACCCATGCGATTGATTTCCTAAGGATAACCCAATTGGTGTGCTTTGGATCATCCTCATCATGAAAATGAATCTAAATTTGATAGTGTATTATACCTTAATTAGTTTAACTTGTTGAAAAAGAAAGATGATATTAAAACTAGGAATGAATTAGATTACAATATGGTGGGAAATTATCAAATACATGAATGTTATAATCCATTGGTTTATATTCATTAGACATATAACACTCAATAAATGAAATCAAATGGTGATTTAGTTCGATGATTTGATGAAGACTAGTTTAGTCCCTTATTACAACTGGAAGAGTGAGCCCACATTTAGTCTGAGGAGATTCAAGCATATTTCCAAGACCATAGTGCTCCTATACATGATCATACATTACTTTAACACCAATCCAAATATGAATCAAGCAAGTATACTCATATCTTACATCAAGATGATTCATTATATTTGACTTTGTTTCTATCATGATTTGATAGTTAAGATCTTACCAATACACATGATGATGGTTGTTATAGTTTAGTTAGTATTGATTGTGCTAATTAAAATTATTCTTATGCTATTTATAGTTCTAAATACTATTAGGAGGATTTTCTGAATAATGGTGTTCTTTTTGCTTCATATATCCCTCATGCACATAAAATGATTGATCATGTGAGTTGTAACCTCACGAAAGTGAGAGGCAACTGAATAAACTATAAAACTATGATTGGGACCACAAATAAAAACCTCTTTATTCATAAGTCATTACAACAAAACCTACACTATTTTAATCCTCTACAAATACTTATTATTTGCAACAATAATTATAATTCTAATATTTAGGCCATCTCTTAAATAACTCAAATTTAAGTCATTGTTCAACATTATCATTACCATAACATTCTAATTAGTAAACAATAAATAAAAAATATATTTATATTATTATAAATAAGTAGTGAATTAGATTCTAATAGATTACGACATTAAAATTTATTGTTAGTGTAAATAGTATCATTACCTAAATAGCTAGTTATCAATACTTTCAAGATTGACCTATTCACACATAAGTTTAAGTTTACTTAGGAATTTTTGTCTTTTGTCTCACACATGTGGTGTATACATGTGTACTCTCTTTTAGAGACATCTATTTCATCTTGGCCTGCCAGTTGCATGAGCACATGCCACTTTTCTCACAAGCATCATACATTTGGAGGTGTAGTTAGAGTTTCATTCCTACCTCCTCAAATTCACATCATTGCCTATATGTGCAAGGCTCTTTTTACATTTAAATAACTCTTTTATTATCAATTAGGCTTTATTTGTGTGCTCATGGTTTGTGGTTTAGTCTTTGCTATTTGATCTTGGTAAATTCAAAAAATTACAACAATATTAAGCTTTCATGTTCCTATCCATGATAATAAAAAAATGAACCAATAAAATACAACTAATATTTACAACCAATAAACTTCCAAAATGAACTCGAAATGATATTTCTCTCTAGCCAAAGAGTTTTCTCCTCTTACTTTCGATATCAAATGGTTTTCATCCTCAAATCTCTATGCTTAAACAAAACCACTCAATAATTTTTTAGATAGGGGTGTGTGTGTAGTAATACATGATAATCCTTAATGGATGTGTGCACCATCAAATTGTATCCACTGTATAATAATAATAGTTTAGCCAAAATGTGAATCTAAATCTTCTATTGTAAATACTATGGATGGAAAACATTCTACTTATGAAAGTTATGATGCCAAGATAGACCATGAAAATCATTACGACAAGTACTAATGAGTTGGAAAGAGAATAAAACCAAAGATGGAAATGTCAAGGTGTAGGGGTTGGAAATACCACAAGAATCATACAATAGATTAGGTCTTCATTGGTTAAGACATGGACATACTAGTAAAAACAAGTTTGAGAGTCTAACAAATACAAAGGAAAAAGTGAGGGAATGATGAAAGACATGTCAAGATGAAGACGTCCTAAACTTAAATAAAAAGAAAGGAAAAATAGAGTTGGAAGGAAAAACATACTCTTGAGAGGGAAAAATACACAACAAAAAATACCAAGGAAAACATTAGAGACAAATATTATTCCTAATATTTACAAACTTAAAAAAAATGAAACCAAGATGAGAAAAGTCCACTACACTAAGTTAAAAATTACTCGTCCTTAAGAAATTTCAAATTCAAATGTTCCAATTTTATGAGGGCATAAAACTGAATATTCTATGAGAAGATCTTTCTACTAAAAAAATACTCCTTGGTTCTTCTATTTATCAACTTCCTTTCCCTGACATCCATGACTACTTTAGGAGTAAAAATTAGCTTAATTTATTCATTAATCAAAGGTATCTTATGTAAAGTTATAATATGTTTTATGATTTCTCTTTTGAGATAAGATGTGCATAAAATATATTTGAAATCCTCACTTCCCTCAAATATCTCCAACTCACAATAAATGTCACCAATCCTTCTCAAAAATTTATAAGGCCTATATTTTTTTGAAAACAAGGTGAAGTAACTTAGTTAAAATAATAACTTATGCAAGCAATTGCAAATCTAAAACAAAGATTGGAAAATTGATATTATGTAATTATAGATTCAATATTCATATAGAATCAAAAAGCATTTAGAGACACTAAAATTACGTGGAGAAACTCTTCCAATAAAAAAATCCGCACAAGAAAGAGGCCAAGTATATTATTAATCTTCAACATCAAGATATGTACAATAGTAAACTTCACTACTATTCTGTGATTAATAAGTGGAAGCATCCTATTACCTACAATAAATCAACAAAAAAATATCATCTCATGGATCCAATTTATAGAAAGTTGTGGGAGGGAAAATCATTGTGGTAATTTGAAACAAGAGGTAACAAACCACTTGCAATAACTCGTGCCTAGGATACTAGATAACCAATAAACATGATATTAAAATAATATAATTTAAATGGCTTCAACATGGGAACCTAAATCATAGTCACTCACCTCTTTATCTTCTTGTATGTTTTGTAACTCCCCAATGACTCTTCTAACCAAACAATAGACAACCATGTTTCACCTTCCAATCTTAGGTGCCCAACTCACAAATCTTCACATTTCCAAAAGTGGATGCCTCTGAGGTATCTTATTCCATTTTGAATTGTGATTTTTTTTATCAACGCATGTTCACCTCCTTAAGATGAAATTACAATTTTTTATATCAAATGCAAATATTAAATCTTTTCCTCTCATGTCACCTAGAGAAATTTTCAATGAACACAGAGAAACATGAATTATATAGGAATGCAAGGTTAATTTCATAGATGTTAAAAATCTCTTTCTTGACATTATACATTGCAATTACATCCAAGAGATACAAATAATATAATCAAGTACAGTGATCAAGGCTTGTGTCCTTCCTAAACAAGGAGAACTTACTTTTGGTCTTTGACTTTGTAAGAGAATTCACAATATTATCCATAGCGTCAAAATTTCCAATCAATACCTTACCATTCTCAACTATTTCTCACACAAAGTGATACTAAACATCAATTTATTTTTATTTTTTTAAAAAGGTGGTAGAGCCACTTGATATATTAATATTATAATAAACTGGTTCAAAGAGCTCATAGAGAAAAGAACCAGAAATAAAAACTCTGATAATTGCTCATATACATAAAAATGAAGAAATTTGAAAATACACCAACCCTTGGTAGCCATAGCTAGAGACAACCAAAATTATGAAGATCCCACTACAAAGCCCTAATCCTAAACTACTGCATAAGCCGTTAGGCAATACATTAGCCAGAAGGCAAATACATCTACAACAGTTACATATGCTCATAGGAAAACAAAAAGCCCTGAGGCGTAATGAAAAATTTGATATTACAAAGTGATAGCCCACAGATTGGAAGAACCAAAAAACCATTGCCTGTCAATATACCACCATGAAGAGAAACCCGTAGAAGAAAAGAACTATACAACATGGTACCCTTTATACAATACAAAACTAACAACTGCACGGAGAGTAGAATCCAAAGAAACCCGCACGGAAGCATTCCTGCAAAATAGAACAAAAAATATCCTTGCAAAAACCATTAACCTTCAATAAAAAATAGAGCAGTGTCACCACTCGCAACGAGAGGAGTATCACCACCCGAGCTGAGATTCAGATTAAGGTCAGCGATGGAATGAACAGCCACCTTAGGAATATGTGAGGGAGCAAAAGTAGGTCTAACAGAAGCAGAGGATTCCTTAGCAGAAGCAGAGGGGTTAAGCTCAAGGAGGTCAAGGATGACAAAAATAACTTGATGCACACTAGTTACACATTCTTTAGTGAGAGAATCGTTGAATTGTTGGAGGGACTTTTTAACAGGCCTAAAGGACTGTCGCTCGAGACCCTTTTTGATACTTTCAAGGACTATATACACACCATGATGATTAAGGGCCGAGTGGTAATGAAAAAGACCACCAATAAGGCTGACACCACCCCATAAGTTTTATTTTTGTAGAGCCCTAGCAAGTTTATTCACCCCAAGAATCTCTGGCTTCACGTGTCGTGAAGCAATTAGACCCAAATGGAATGGAGATTGCAAAAGATCACAAACATTTGACAAAAAAATCAACAGAATTTGGGATGGGTAGATGATGCGTTTACCAAACGGGAAAAGGATGTCATGGCCAATGATCCTCTTTATGCCCCAACGAATGTGGGGATGATCACAAAAGAAAATTGTCACCAACATATCATCTTTAACACACCCCACAAAATGTTGTTCCCGATCTTCCACCTCAAAGAAGATTATGTAATTACGGGGGCAATAGTCCATGTGGAGATCAGATCAGGAAGAACATACATCAATCCTAGTGCTAGTACCCACCACCGAACTCAGACGACCAGACATTGAAAGGTAATGCAACAGCCCGACCTTACTAACACTAAAAGAAGACAAAGACAAAAACCAACTCCCCAATCAGCTGAGAAAGAAGGAAGAAAGTGAAGTCCAAAACAAGAAATGAAGACAAACCCCAATGGCAAAAAATGTGCGCAACAATGCAGAATATAAGGACAGTCATAAAGCCCCATGACAACGTGCAATTAAGCACAAGATATGAAATCCCATCAAGATCACAAAGTACTATCAAGAAATAAATGACCAATGCATGAACAACAAATGGAGCTTGCCACATAAGTGTACCAAAAACCAACTCAACTCACATAAGATAGGAAAAGACCCAAACCATCACATCACGAAATCCAAAGTTGGGAGAAACAGATATTACGCACGAGCCCAACAACCCAAGATGACGTAAGACAGAAGGATGACAATATAATGACAAACACCACAATGCAGCAAAATCAAAAGTGCCACCAAAAATCACAATGAGATCATGCTAAAAAAGCCACAGGCTTACATGTGTCATGATGTACAGGTACAAGTCTAATCACAGGCCAAAAACATTTAAGACAAATCTTGGAGATGATGACCTCACGTTATACGAATAAGTGATATACAACCCAAGAAATGTCACACAAATCAGCATGTAGATTAGAAAAATAAGTGGACATCAAAACTCACATAAATCAATAACCATCTTAATCATAATTCATCATGCATAATGGAAAGTAGTGAGAAGAGAACAATTCGAAAGAAGTGTCTCGATAAACATCAAAATTATTAGTACAAGCATGATGCATCATATTTTGGCAAGAAAAATATTACTTTGACTATCACAACCAATCCTCATAGTCTTGTAATCAAAACCAATACCATTACAAAGTATTTGTAACCATGCCATCTTCTTAGTGGCATGTGTAGCATTGGCCATATACTCTATGTTAATGGTAGAAAATATAACTATAGGTTGTCTTTCACTCATGCAACTCATTACTCCCCCAAACAAAGTAAATACATGGCCATAAGTGGACCTTTGACTACCCAAGCCACTTGCTCAATCTACATCAAAAAACCTTGTATGTCTAATGAATTATCCACATCATCAATACTATAATAAACCAAATATTAATCTTAAGTACCTCAGAAATATCTAAACACTATTTTAACCAAATTTAAATGCTCTCTACTAGGACTAGAATAACTTAGATATCTTAGCATCCATTCATACACTCCTAGTTAAAGATTGAAACAAAAAACAACAAACATAAATTTAACATTTTCAAATTATGAAACAATAAGCTACAAACTTAGAAAATTATACCGCAAAATTCCTTGACTTGCAAAACTTGACATTTTACCAAATATTCAAAATAATCTACTAAGAAAAATATAGTAATATTACCATTACAAAAATGACCCATCTAAAACATATATTACTAAAGTTTCTTTTAGTTAATGAATGAAATCTTTTAAAATATATTTAAAATCATAATTATTACTGACTGCTATGCAATAACAATCATTACTTGCTAGAACTTACCTAACTAAAAGCTATCAAAATTCTTGACAATGTCATTCAATTCTCCTATGAAATTTCTCACCAAACATTTCAAAACTTTATTCTTTGTTTTAATCATAATAACTTGAATTACCATGATTCCATAACAAAAAATTCCTAAATTCCTCCAAAGATAAGACCTTTTAAAAATAGTCAATTGTTTTCTCATTTCCATTCCCTTGCACTATCCTATCAAAATAACCTTTACCTAGAACTACCCACCCTAAAAAATAGGTTTGACAACCACCTACTTGGTGATGATGAAAGAAGGTGTAGCTTTAATATAGGTAATCTTAGAGATATTTACTCTCCATGAGTATGAAATAAAGGATACTGCCAATATAATAGTCTAAATTTCAAAATCAAGCATTATTCCCTAAGATCCTAACAACCAAAATAAAAAATGAAACAATCATATCACAACACCAAGCTAAAAGAACTAAAAATAGAATATTACCTTATTACTTGACTTCTATTTCAATTCCTACCTCCTCAACATGCTCTTGCATTATTCTTGCTTGGTAAAATTTGTGTGAGCATAGTTCACAAATTTGAGGGCTAGTGTTGAAATCACAAATTGTGTACCAAGATCCATTATTAAATCAACTATTTAAGTGGATTTTGTCTCTTAATTTTTCTAGCTCTTGTTTGGAATAGATCCTATTTTCAACCAATTTAATTCAACATTCTTTGCACCTCTTGTGGATTTATTTCCACCATAAGAAAAATTCTTCCTCTTCACTCCACGATATCCTTCTCTTGTTTGTGAGGTTCAACTTACCATAAACTATTCACTTCCACCCGATATCATCTTCCCCTACAATTATACCTACATAACAAATTTTCTCAAAAAGACTTACTTCCTCTCTTATGACTACAAACACTACATTACCAACATTAACAACATTATAAAAATCATAAATATTCATCACCACATTTTTTCGTCAATTTATTTTCTTTATTTGTAGACACATTATAGAAACCAATGATTAAATCCTCTTAGTTGTCTACTTTTGTAAACACCTATGATTCAACCACTACAACATTTTCTTTTTCTTATTTTGTGTTTTATTTATCTCATTAAGGTACTCATATTTGTGTTGCTCCACATTGATCAACATCTATATATCCTCTTAAAGGGATTTAGTATCATGGATCTTTATGACTTCAGCTTCTTTTCTTACCATTTGATTAACATCATTAATTTTTAGCTTTGTTTCTTCTCTCTTAATTTAAACTACATAGATATCTTCTTGTGAAGAATCAATTCTTAGATCAACTACTATCTCTAGAGGAACTTTAAGAGCAATACCACTTTTTTCATATGTAACTTGTACTTCTTTAACTTTGACCACCATTTTATCTTCTTTATTATCCTCTAGTACAAGGAGTTCCACTTCTTGATCTTTATCTTGCTCATCTATAAAAAAAATTAAATAAAACAAGGTTTGTATAATCTCCCTTCTTTCTCACAATCTCATCTATCAACACATACATACCTCTAGAAAGACATGTTTCAACTAAAATCAGGCTCTTTTATACTTTCATTCCACCCATATAGCATTTTTTATCATTAAAGTGATCACATCTACTAAAACTTATCCACATTGCATATCCTCCAAACTATCTAATATCAAATGAATGTATTTCATCATCTCATATTTTTTCTTCATTTTATACAACTCCATATTTGCTAACTTGGTTTGCATGTTCAAGATAATCTTCATCACATTTTTCAACTTGGCATATTCACTTTAAAATATATACAATATAAACAAACTCACTTTGAACAATAATGTCATCTGAATATGCACACCCTCAAAACCCCCTATACTTAATTCCACACGGAGGAGGAAATAATGTAATATTCCAAATCAAAATTTTCAAAGATAACAATTGATTTGGAAACATAAATGATAAACTTCACCAAATTATATCAAATAAACTCACATAAAATAATAATAATAACTTGCACAAATGACTCACAAATTTTCCACCACTTGATATTAATATAATTCTAATTTTTAGAATAAGATAGACTATTAAGAAAATCATTACAGCAACAACTATAAATCTATAATACACAACAACACACACTGAACAACTAAACTTTACTACAAATCCATGAAGCTCTAATGCAATCCTTGTGCGAGAATGCCCTTAAGAACCAAAGTTTGTCTGTCTTTTGATTCTAGTAGCCAATGATTTTTCATCCTTTAATTCTAGTAACCAATAGGTTTTGATCCATTGACCACAATCTCCTATGTTATTTCATCTATAAGACAAACATCGAACACAAATTAATATAAAAGATTAAAGTACTACATAAAATTAGATGACCCTAAAATGAAATATTTAAAATTTTTATTTGTTGAACACCTAAAAGATAAAACAAGTTGAATTAACCCTATATTTACACCAAAGCCCAAATTTGAATGTTACGTCTTACAGATTAAGTCGACCCTAAAGGTCTTATGGAATTTAGAGTTTTGGGGTTTCTCCTTCTTCAATACCAAGTTGGGTCCTCTTCCTCTATTTGTCCTAATCTTGTACCTTCAATGAAATCCTTGTCTAAGTCTTGTTTTTGCAGTTTCAAAGTTCTAACTTTTCATATACCTTGTTGGGTATTGGTTACATAGTATATTTAATCCTCACCTCCCTAGAATTCTTTGATTCTTGTTTATTCTTTTAGTTTGGTGCAAGTTATACGGTGTCTTAGATCCCTATTTCTCAATATTTCCTTGGCATATGTCAAGTAGTAGCTTCAATTTTTTATCCTTGATATTTATAGGGAATGTGTCAAGCAGTAACTCTAATCCCCAACCACTACGATCTCCTTGGAAAATTTTAAGCAATACCTTCGATCCTAAATCCCTAAGATTCCCCAAGTATACTCTAGCATTTCATTAGATTTTGGAAAGGATACATGATACATTAGCACATCCTCTACCCAATACTTCTCTTGTTAAATGAAATTTGGAACATATTACTCATTCTTTTTGTCTTCATTTACTCAATCACATCAATAGTAATTTCTTAACAATCCTCCAAGAAAACAACCCACATTGATACCAATTGATGTAGACCAAAATTAGGCACACAACGAAGGTTAACTGATCCTAATAACCATTCACACATTCTTAGTTAAAACTTAAAACTCTTAACTAACAACAAACATAATTTGACATTTTCAAATCATGAAATAATTAACTATATAGAATTAGAAATTTATACTAGAATTTTTGTTGACTCAAGTAACACTTAACATATTCCAAAATATTTAGGAAAATCTATAACTTAGATACAAACATATTGCCATTACAAAAATGATCTATCTAAAACATACATGACCAAAGTTCCTTACAATTGTGACTATAATGTTTCAAAATAAATTTGAAACTATAATTATTATCGACTTCTGCACAATAATAACCATGACCTGCTAGAACTTCCCCAATTGAAAGCTATCAAAACTTTGACCTGACATTACCAATGAAATCTCCAACAAAATTTCTCAACACATTTCAAAACTTTCTTCTCTAGCTTATTCATAATAACTTGAATTTCCATGATTTCATACCAAACCACCCCAAATTCCTCCAAAGATAGGACCTTTTTAAATTTCTTCAATTATTTTCCCATTGTCTTTCCACTACATTGTCCAATCAAAATAACCTTTATCTGGTCCAACCTAGCAAAAAAAAAAGGCTTGAAAAAAATCCACTTGCCAAGGAAGAAAGAATACTTAACTAAATACAGGTAGGCACAAGGTTAATTACTCTCTCTCAGTTTGACATAAAGGATAACAAAACAATAGTCATCTTTTCAATGCATTTTTCCTTGAGCACCCAACAACCAACATAGAAAATGAAACAATCATATCACAATGCTAGCATTAAAATAACTTAAAATAGAATATTTCCCTATTACATAATTTCTATTTCAATTCGTGTCCCCTCAAGATGCTCCTACATCATAATCGATAGTGTCACAATTTAATTTGGCATAACAAGAAGAGTAAATAATCTATATACTTAGGTCTTTTCTTTCTATTTTTGATTTTGTTCTATTACTAGGAAATGAGCTAGGAAAGAAAAATCTTTTTAGAGAAATCTACAATACAATTAAAGGTTGACAACTATAAACTAGTCCAAGATGCAAATTTGCCCTCTTAAGTAGCAAAGATCCCATTAAAAATTTCAAGAAACTTATTGATAGTGAGACACTATTTCTTGCTCTAACAACACATATAGATTCCATAATCTCATTTACTTTGTCTTCATTTTTTAGTTTTTGAATTAAGTATCCTTTTCCTTTGCATTCAATTCCATAATTTTATATTCAATTATTTCAATATTCTATCTCTACAATCAACACAATTTAATCTCGGTTGATTTGTGCTTGTTTGTATGTATATTATTAGATCAACCTAGGTTATACATAAAGAAAGACTATTTTACTTTTCAAATATATTACAAATGATTAATTAATATTACTTTAGTTCAAATGGAGTTAATATAGAGAAAGATAACATATGTACAAAAATTATTGGTAGGATATAAGGTATAATTTTGATAGCACATAGTCATATTTAAATATTTGTATTATTAAAAAATAACTTTTTTTTTTGAAATTATATCAAATAATTTTTTTTAAGATAGATTATAAAAAATTATACAAGATTTTGTACACATATTTATATTTAAAATAAAATTATAAATACAAATTATTACCATAAAATTAAATGACAACTATAATTGACCTTCAAATTTAACCTCTAATAAGAGATTCTTGATAGATTAAGTAGTTCCTTAAATATATTGTCACATGTCTGCAGAAATTGTCTTCTGAGGTACAATGTTTTGTACATTCTAAATGCTAGATAGATTTGGCCTTCCTTGGGCACATCCAATGTGAAGGGGTACCATCATTAAACATTCTCAATTAATCTTGCTGTGTTTTGGGCACATTTTTTTAATATTAAGATAGCTTATAAACTTTATACATCAAAACATGATATCAAAGATGAGATAGTTCATCAGTACATCAAAGTAAAAACTATACCAAGACTACTAGTTTAGCAGACAATTTCTAATTATAAAAATTACATCATGCCACTCTTTGGACTTAACTCAAAAAAAAAAAAGACTTCAACAAAGAGCTACCAATTATCATCCCTTTGATTAGTCTTGTTGTTGTTAACATCAATTGTATCATTACCACCATGCAGGTTACCACTTGACTACTGATGAATACTATGTTGCCACAGTTGGTCATTGACATCTTCATTTGTTCTAGTCCTTTGTTCATCTTTATCTTTATCATTGTTAGTGTACTATTTATGGCCTTCTTGTTCTTTTGGATCCATCATGTCTGCATGATCTTTGAACATGACCATTGCCCCTTCTCTAACCAGTGCAATAAACTTGTCCCTGGAAACCTCCATGATTGCAGATACCTGTGTCATTATTTGAAAGTGTATGAGTTTAAAATTAAACCCCGTAAGAACCCTCTTTCCTTGCTGAAAAACATCTTCATTCATCTGTTTCCAAATCATCCAAAAAATTTCCAAGGTAAGCACAAACCAAAATGTATTCATGAACCAAAGGGTTCAGCAAAGCCAATAATAATTTCATGCCAAGATAAACTAGGCCTGCAATTCCATACAATGGGAGATCCAAGGAAAATAGGCTACATACTCAGAGTAAACTTGCATTCAAAAAATAAATGCTGAAAAGTATCAGGATAGTTACAAAGAGATAAATACAGGGTTAATGCCGATAGAAGAAAGCATAGATCCAACAACAAGCCTCTTAAGCAACAAAATTCATCTAAAGCAAAAAATTTAGGCTATGCAAGATAATGCCAAAACAACTCAATAAAAAAGTGCCATCTCAGACAAGACCAACTCGAGTTCCAGCTATGATTAATCCACTTAAGTATATAATCATCATTCTTAAGAAAATTATAGATCTGTTTAGTAGACACATCAAAGAACAAAGTTCCATCTACCCACTTAAGTTGATTAATAAACTGAAAACTGTCAAGGACCTTTCTAGGGAAAAAAATACAAGTGGCTTTAGAAATCAGAGCATATGTATTCTTATGATATCAAGGGAGATAAAACTTATCTCTTAGGTGCTCTCAACTAATCAGGTTGTTATCCTCCATAATATCACTAATTATTTTAATACCTTTAGCATTCTAGACCTTAGTTGAGCAGCATTGTGTAAGTGCCAACGGGTTACCATTAAGATAAATGCCCCACCAAAGTGATCTATCCATAACAAAGTAGGCAGGAGGGCCACCCAAAGCTTCCTTAGAAAAAATAAGGGATCTCACCTAGACCCAGACCTTCCAAATTGAAGAAAAAATACTAGATCCAAACACTTTCAAATCAAACTGACCAAAGACAATATCAAGTAGAGGAGTGTCTTTCCATTGTTTACCTTTCTTAATGGCTGACCTGAAATGTTATTCCTTACCATCACTTGCCATGGAGCATCACCTTGGAGACTCTTGAGAATCCACTTAGAAGCAAGAGTGACCCCATGACTCCTCAAATCACTGAGGCTAGGCCCCCCTGATTCCTAGGAATACAACACCATTTCCATTTCACATAATGTCTCTTATTATTGCCAAGCCCATTTGACTACAAAAAGTCCCTTAAATTTTTTTTCCAATCTATCATTCTGATAGTTAGAAAATAATCAGGAAGAGGCATAGTAAATAGCGTGTGAGGATAAAACTTTCTGCACCACTTGATTCCTACCAGCCAATGAAAAATGATGGGTTTGTCATTTGATGTGTTTGTTTTCAATCTTAGAGAACACGGGGTCCACTGCCACATATCTTTTATAGAGGGCTCTATAGAAAAAGTGATCCAAAGATAACGAACAATAGTATTGGGGCCATTCCAACTCCACCCTATATTAAAAATCCAATCAGGGGCAATATCAGACCAACCAATAACAATAGATTTATGTGGAGCCACCTTGGCACCTGAGGCCAAACAAAACAACTAAAGTCTTTTAAGCATATTCTCAAAGTTACACTTGGTGAGTTCAAGGAACAAAGAAGTGTCATCAACAAACTGTTGATTTACCAATTCATCATTATTGGGAAGGGATATACCTTTCACAGGGGGTCTGAGCTTTGTACTCTTCAGAACTTAGTGCACTGTATCAACTGCTATAAAAATAATGTAAGGGAAAATGGGCACCCTTTCCTTATTGATCTCTTAAGGGGGATAGGATCAGATAATTTACCATTGACATCCACAACTGTAGATGAATCTTTAAAGAGGGTAGATATCCATCTATAGAAGTAATGTGGGAAACCAAATGCCTTTAACATCCCCAAAACAAAGGGCCATTCAATCCTATCGTAAGCCTTCTCAAAATCCAAGAAGATCATGCTCACATTTTGTCCACTATGTCTTGCCTAATACATGGCATCCCAACTGGTGATAAGATGATCTAGAATATACCTCCCTTTAATGAAACCAGTCTGATTAACTAAAATGATTCTATCTAGGATATCAACAATCCTTCTTGCAATGACTTTAGCGATAATTTTGTAAGACATATTAAGAAGAGTAATAGGTCTCCAATTCCTAATTTGAGTCTTGTCACCATTTTTTGGTAGAAGCTTAATGATATCCCTATTGATATTAACACCAAGGGAGCCTTGGTTAAATGCATGCTCATATAAGCCAATAAGCTCAAGAGTGATCCAATCAATGTTCTGCTTATAAAAATCAACGAGGAGCCCATCCATCCCACGAGTCTTGCCATTGGCCATAGACCTAATAACTTCTTCTATTTCTGTAATTTGAATTTCCTTATCAAGATTCTTGGCTTCCTCTTTAGAGATTCTTTTGGGGATCACACTAACACATTTGTCTAGAGCTTTTTGATTGGCTTCTCCATGCTCATAATCAAATAGGTTCTTATAAAAATTATAAAAAGCTCCAAGAATTTGTTTGTTGTCTTTTGTAATGAGTCTGCCTGGCTCTTTGTCGAAACTCAAATTGATATTCACTAGCACCAATTAATAATTAAAATACTCTCTTCTTGAAATCAAAATATCTTTTTTTTTGTAATTTTCAAATATAAATAAACTATAAAGATAAACAATAATTTTGTTCATAAGTTCTTAAACCAACACAAATCTTCAATTTCCTTGTGTTACATTTCCTTTTCGAAACATAGCAATATCAAAGAGTGGTATGTTCATGTCAGTCTACCTTGGAGAACCCACCTCCTTTGCTAGCTGCGGAACCACAATTTGTCCACGCTGCTTCCTTCTTATTGCTGGCCGTGGGTCACCACACTCACGCGCGACTTACACTTCAACCACTCCATGCTAATGCTTAGCGTCTCCTAACAGAACACACGCTGATTGCTGAGGGTGTTACTTGAACACCATACACTAAGCCATTATTTCAATATGGTTTGGTAACGCACTGCAAAGACCTTTCCTTCCTGCACTATAAATCCTCACGCCAAGTAAACAACATCTAATACATGCAAAAGCTGAATTGTGACACAATTCATTGGCTACACATCATCCAATTCAACGTGGAGCGAATAACTTGATCTAATTCTAAATTCGATAAAGCACAAAAACTCTTCAAACCCTTAACCAATTTCCTTCATCAATTTCCACAAAAATATGCATAAGATAATAACATCTATTCCATAATTAATTGCACTCTTAGTGTGCCAATTAATTATCAACAAACTCCTCTGATAATAATCTCTAGAACAAATCCAACTCTCTCCTTAGCCACATAAATACAGTAGAGAGATCTTGCAATTGTTTACCTTATCACAATTGTAGCAGTGAAGAGCTCATAAACCCTTATACTTCAGCAAGGGCACAATTCATAAATTCTGGCATAGAGCCACAAAGTCAAACATTTAATCAATAATCGAATACCCAGCCTAATAAATGAGCTCATATTTATAACCCATCCTTCGCCACAGTTTCCCAAAAAGAGCTTCAGTTTACAACTTTTTTAATTATCAACTTCTAAAACATTATTATAATAAAGTATTATAACAACATGACTTTAATTAATAATTAATAATTAATTAATTAATAAATATGAGCTCGTGCAATAAATCCAACATCCGCTACAGGTGACGACTAATTGCCAGAGCCACCTAGTGTACTGCCAAAAATAGACTTACTAAAAATAGTAAGTCCACAGCCAAAGAACAACACAAACTGAATATAGACTGGAGCACTGACCACTGCTGATACTGCCCTGCCAGAAATAGAAACTGACCAAACTAACTTACTAAAAATAGCAAGTCTGGCAACTGGGACCCTCAAAACTAGGCGTCAACTCACGAGGGTCATGATAATGAGCTAACAAAGCCACTGCCAATACCTGTTAAAATTGGGTACATCACATCTTTTCATAAGCCTCCTTCCACTTGGATTTCTTCAATGACCTCTCCTTTTGCTTAGACCTAATGATTTTGAAGAAATACTTAGAACCTGTGTCAACCTCCTTCAGCCAATTCATCTTTTCCCTAATCCCCTGTCCTTGGATAACATAATTCTGAATTTTTCTAAGCTCTGACTTGACCTTGATCAGTCTTTCTTCCAAGTCATTATTAAATCCTTTGTCCTAAAGTTTTCCTCAATTTCATTCAATTCATTCCGCCAGAAAGACTCCCTAACTCTTCTATCAGAAGCCTTCCTTCTCTCAATGATTTGAAACATGTTTTTCCCAACCTCTACAAGTTGGTCACACTGTTCAATCGGATTACACTTTTGGCTGCCAAGTTTGGAAAAGGCAAGTAGCCATCCTAATAGCCTCATTAACATCTTGGTCTTCCATAAGGGAAACTTTGAGCTTGAAATGATTATTCTTTCTAAAGCACTTATTCTCCTTAGGGGCATCTTCTATGGAAATAGAGGCATATATAGGAGAATGATTCGACATACTCATGGGAGTAGAGTTCATAGGAAAGAAATTCCCTTCCTGAAGAGTAACAAATGTAGAGGAGTCAATATATACCCTATCCAACCTACAATGCACTATTTGTCTCCCCCTCTGATTATTGCACTAGGTAAACCAGATTCCCTCACCAACATTCTTCTTATTCTCCATGGGGTCTAATAGTCTAAATTTTCTTTTGAAACTGACCCAAAAAATATATTCATTGCCTTTTCACATCTGATTATAACCTCCCCATTTATCAATTCCATTCTCAATCATGTTAAATTCCCCTACAAATATCCAATGCATCAGGTAAATTATTAGTCAACCGGTCCCACAATCTTGCTCTATCCCTATAATCATTAACAACATAGAAGTTGCATATCCCCACCCTTGTATCTATGTTGTTGATAAGAATCCATTGGGCTCTTTGACAAGAGGTTACACCTTATTTCTCAATCTTATCAGCCCAGTAAGGGATAATAAGGAAAGCAACCCCACCTTTTCCTTTATCATGATTGGTGTAGAGACAAGTAGCTTTATCCCACAAAAATTTAAGGGTATTGAAATCATGTTAACCAACTACCTTAATCTCCTATAAAAATATAATGTCCTTCTTACTGAGCCCATTACACCACTTCCTAACAACGTACTTTCTATAGGGCATCTAAAGCCCTCTAACATTCCAACTGTGAATGTTCAACATCATGAAAAAACTTAGTTGGTTGACCTGTTCTAGTTCTGGCATAATCTCATAAAGCACTCTAGTAAATTAGAGTGAGCATGCTTATTACCACTATCACTATTCTTTATTGTAGAATTTCTCTCAAAGATTTTTCTTTTCTTTTTTAGAACTTTTGCTTAGGACTTTTGTAAATTCTTTGGTAGACTCAATTGTCGTTTCCTCTGGTTTTTCAAAAGGAATAATATGTTTCTCATTTGCTACAATTATGGCTGCATGGCCCTCAAGTGAGATAAGATTTTGTCTTAATGAAGTTTGTTTGGTCCTCCTATCCCCCTCTGCTCTATTCTTAATACTTTCCAATGTAATCGGTTGTGGATTTTTCTTCATGGTAAACTCATTATTTATGGTAAGGTCACAAGCCAATGAATCAACAGCCTGTGTTTCATTAGGGGGCACCCTAAGAGATAAGTTACCACCATTGGCCGAAATAACATCACAATCATCTTCAAACAATGGGTTAGACAAATTAGAGAATTTACTATCAAGAACATTACGATCCGTCACAAAATTACCACCATTATTGCATAAATCATTAACAGAAGAGCCATTACTTTTATCTTTATTGTTATTTCCCACATCTCCATTCAAATAATAAGGTATATTAACCTTGTTATTATTAAAAAAAACTTCAAAATTCTTTTGGATATCTTTTAAGACAGGACAATCTTTCTTGTTATGTCCATGAAGTTTGTAGTGGAAACACACACTTAAATTACCCAGGAGATTAATTTCCCAAGAGAACGAAGAGCCATCAAAATCAAGTGAATTAACATTCGAAAACTCCACATCTGGGTCGAGGGTAATAAGTACCCTAGAATTTAGATGAGGCAGGGTAACCCTTGAATCCTCCACTTGCATAACAGACCCTGATGATTTTAAAATTTGAGGAATAAATGGCCAGAACTGGGGTTGAACATTTTTTTATCTCCACCCAGTGAAGGGAAGTCCTGCAATAACATTTTCAATGTTACCGTTAGGAGACCAAGGGAATGCCCTAAACAATGTCTGACCCACATTCCAAAAAGCCTTCATGAGAACCCTTTCTTTCATGTTATGTTTTTAAATTTTTTTTACAAACAAACCCCTTTGAATCATGCGACTTAAAAAAATGATAATGCCCAATTTCTTCCCCCAAACATTATTGAACCAATCGTCAAGAAATTTCCTAGCAGGGAAAAATTTAAAATCCATGCAAGCAAAGAAAATGGCAACATTACTTAGCCGTGAGCGTTCTGAGTTTATAGCCCTTACCACGTCTTTATTAGGGGACAATGAAAGCATTTTCAGACTAGAGAGAGGGTCCTTACCTGTAACTCCCCCTCCAAAACTTGCACATTGGTCGACGCCTCCTCTTGCTAATCCACTTCCATCGGCACCGAAGACTCTACATCCTTCTCTTTCTTCTGCGGGTTTTCACACCAATTTTCCATTGAAGCAAGCAGACGGAGGACACACTGTAAAAGACTGTTCGACCACAACTGCTTTATAAGACATTTTATTAACATCATTATTCCTCTGCATTTTAAACTTCTTGCCACAACCACTCCCAACATTGATACATTATCCGTGCCAACCCTAGCATAATCCTCAACTTTAGATTCCATACACACGCAAGAAAAAAATCAAGCGAGAATAACCAACAATCAAGCCCTAAATGACACAAAAGATATAAAGCAGATAACACACAAGAGAACAAAGAAAATAAAGCCAAAGACAGACAACAAACAAAAGGTAGCAATCATAAAGCTTTTGATACTGTGCCTAGAGACAAGCTATGGAACAAAATGGAAGAATTAGGCATTCCAGACATGTATAGAGTTGCTGTTCATAGACTGCATGAGAGGGTCCGAGCCAAAATAAGAACTAAGATGGTATGTTCGAGTGCTTTGGTAGCGACATTGGTGTAAAGCAAGGGTGCCCATTATCCCCCACTTTGTTTGGTTTATATATTGACAAGCTTGAACCTGGTTAGAAAAAATTGACGGTGGGGGAGTCCATTTGGCGGGGTATGTGGTGAAGCTTCTTTTATACGCCGATGATCTTATCTTAATATCAAAAATAGTCCAGGTATTAAGAGAACAGTTAGCGGCTCTGGATTTTTTTTTCAAGAAGTGGGGATGCAAGTGAACATTACCAAGACTAAAATTATGACTTTTTTATGGAAGAGAAAGGAGTCACATAGGGTTTTTCTTTTCGAGGGCAGCCCGCTGGAGATTGTGAAAGAATACAAATATTTGGTGATCGACATCCATTATAGGCTCAGCTGGGAGACATGTAGGACAAAGAGGATACAGGGAGGTTGGAAAGCATTATATCTGCTTCAAAATAGATGCAAGAATGTAGAGTTGTGGGACTGGAAAACTAAGAAGACTCTCTTCGGTTTGCTGGTCACACCGGTTGTTCTTTATGGCTACAAATTTTGGGGGGGCAGCATGACTAGATGTGGGTGGAGACAGTTAGAGAGTATTCAGAAGCACTTAATCACTAGTAATATCAAGGTCAAGGCCTCAATTCATTATGAATTTTTATTAGCGGAAGCTGGCCTTTTCCCATTGGAGGCAGCAACGATAACTCGGTTAATAAGTTATTTAACGAAACTGGAAAACATGGACAACAAAAGATGGCCCAAAATCATGATGAAAGAGGTTTTGGACAACAGGGAGAAGACTTGGATGAAGCAAAACATAAAGTGGTTGTGCAAGTGGAACATCAAGCTGCATGATTGTCCAAATACTAATATGGAAATAAAAAAATTTGTCATGGGTAAATTTCAGGATGCCATGTGGTCTAATAATATGGGCCGGAGAAAGACACACTATATAGAAATGTTCAACCCTTGCTACGAACATGGAGATAAAGGATATCTAGGGGCTTCTATTAAAGGTAAGCCTAGAGTGTTGGTGGCCCAGTTAAGGACGGGCTCACATCATCTTAGATGCGAGACCGGCAGAAGGAAAAGACCCAAAGAGGAGTGGGAGGAGAGGACTTGCAAGTTCTGCAAAAAAGGTGCGATTGAAACTGAATGACACTTTCTCTTTGAGTGCACGGCGTATGATGACATTCAAGTTCAATACAGTGACATCCTGGAAGAGGGCAACATGTACAGTCTATTTGAGGAGGATAAGATAAAGAAGACAACTAGTATGATTATCAAGATTCACAGCACGAGATCAGATATGGAGTTAGTTTAGAGCTGTGATCTGTGGTCCCTTGGACTATTAGTCTTGTAAATGCCATTAAAACTTTTCATTCATTCATAAAGTGTGTTGGCTAAATATTTTGCAAGTCACTAAAACTATAACTGGCAAAATGTGTACTTTAGGCAGCAGTATGTGAGATTTCTCTCTCCTCTCAGCAATAGGGGAGGCTCCCTTCTTACCGCAGGTGGCTTCAAGTAGAACTAAACTGTAGCACGTACAGTTCCCCTTGCAACAGTAATGCCGGTGACTCGATGATTGACGTAAGAACAATCAAACGAGGCAGCGGTTGATTTATCTAAAGATGAGGTGATACAATGAGCTCAAAGTCTCCTGTCCTCACCTCGAATCAGT
>MU226410.1:1015859-1027874 GCA_018584345.1 Thuja plicata | reverse complement strand
ATGATGCTATGATTACAAGTGTTTTTGTTGTTTAAATGTTTTTATGATACTATGTGACATTCCAATCTTAACTCATGCTTCTAGGCTGCATAAATATGTAACGCATGTGATAGATTTATCATTTATGATCCTTGTTTATGTATGTTCATTGTTAGCTTCTATTTGATTATGTTATGGTGTGTTTAAGTTATATTCAATAAAGGGTGCATGAAATAAGTTTTAAATTGTTAAAATCTCTAAATTTCAAGGGTTTTTTCACTTTGCCGATTCGTAGCCGATCCACTGGCGATTCACCGCCGATTCGCGATTCGATTCGGCCTTGCCGATTCCGAGCCGATTCCGATTCTCGTTACTTTGGTCTCAACTATATGTCACAAATATAGATTCAGCCAATGATCCAATAATATGCCATATGCTATTAAGCTAAGCCATGCCAATAGGAGATGAACTTACACATGTAAGAGGGAGAGGTAAGTGAGCCCATGTTTAAACTCCCTCTTAAGCTTAGACTGCCTCTTAGGGTAGTTTGAACTAATCCAAGACGATTGCATATTCAACCTTGATGCAAAATTTAGCCCTACTTTTATGCTCTTTTTATATAAAACCAAATTTGTCCAACCTATAACTAGGTGCAATGTGATCACATATAGAGCAAGATGCAATATAGTTCCCTCTATAAAGAAATTTATATGATTAATAGCAAAGAATATATAAAGGATAACATATATCCATATAAGGTATGCTCTCATGCATACAACAACATTATCTCTAAGTATCATAATGTATGTTCCCACACATACATATGCCAATTGTAAAAAGTAACATGTACAACACATGCCAATGTAAGTATGTTCCAACATTCATTAACCAATAATGAAGCACCCATGCATCAATAAAGAAAACAGTCAATCAACTGTGTATGTTCCCATAACAGCAAAAGACATATGCTAAGATAGAGTATGCATCCAAAAACAGAAATACGCCAATGCAAGGTATGCTACCATAGCAAGTAATCAACATAAGGAAGGAGTTCATAACACAAAATTAAGTGAGCCCATGATTGAACTCCCTCTTAAACCACATACCCATAATTAAGTCATACCAAGGTATATGTTACCCAAGGTGATCTACTCCTTTTGGATAATCCTATCTTCTCCCTCTAACAAGATCAAAACTTCCTCTCAAGGTATGTTTCTTGGTAGCTTGAATCTAACCAATAATGGAAGGGCAAATTGAGAATATGCCTTAAGAGAAGAGAATATGCACTAGGAGGTCAATTGGTTAATTGGAACAACTTGAAGTCTACTCATATCTTTCCAGCCAATAAGATCCCGGAGATGTTTCATAGAAACCAATAATTAGAACACAACCAATTGAATTTGCACATGCAAATCAAAAGCCCTCATAATAAGAAGTAAAGATAAATTACTGTTTCCAGGCCAAACCCTGGTTGCCATTCTTAGCTTTGAAAGAGTTAGTTTGTATTCCTAGATCTGAAAATTGATCTTTTCCTCTACCTAGGGTCTGACACCATGTTAATATTTTCAGATTTAACAAGGAATGATCAAACTATAGAGATCTTTCAATTAAGTAAGCACAGGATATAGAATAATAAACACAAGAAAAGGCAAGATGTTACCTAGATTTGGAGATCTTATATTGCCTTCAAATCTGCCCTCAAAATCTTGTTCCTTGGTTGCCTTTAATCTGCCCTTTGAATATGATTTGGCACTCAAATCTGAATGAAAACAACACCCAGATCTGCAATATAAGAGTTGTTCAATCTGTCCTATATATACAGTCTTTAAGGTACATCCGATCTGCACTAATGATGACAGATTCTTCAATGTATTGCATCACATATGACAATTGCTGATCAAGTATATCGAAGATCCTAATATACATCGCTGATATACTACACATTGCTGATTATATCGCTGCTGATCTATATATTGTAGATCTGGATCAGAATATTGCATATTATAAGCTTGCTCTAATTCACCAAGTCTGTTGGCATCATCTCCATGGCTGATGTGAATCATGAATTCACTCAGCACTTTAATTCGCTCCAACACTTTAGCAAATTCGCACATGAGGTAAGGAATTCGATCCTTGAGGAGAGAATCATGTTATGTTTTTGATGATCTTCTCCAAGAATCGATCTTGTATAAATATGTGCCTTAATAATTAACTCCTACTCTAGAGGATGGCCAACTCGGGCCCTTTAATTAATCATTAATAATTAACTCCTCTAGTGGATGGCCGACTTGGGCCTTTTAATTATTGATTTATTTATTATAATAATAATAAATGCCTTTCATTATTATTATTATAAAGTTGCGCAACATAGATATAATAATTAAAGGGTAATAATAATAATCATATTATTATTTATTAATTATCCTTTAATTATCCAATAGATAATCGTTGATCTTAGCTGTAAAGGCTATAATATTAACAACAGAGCCAGTGGTCAGTTTCCACTCTGGAGGTCTGTGATGCCAGGATTGCTCTTCATTTCAGTCAGATTGACAGACTTACTATTTATAGTAAGTGCTTATTTTGGGTGATCGTCATGATTGCTATTTTTAGCAGGGCGCTTGTGCATTGGTATCAGTAGAGTTGTGGATTCATTTGCAGAGTTTCTGGTGCAAACAGAGTAGTAGACAGAGAATTGCAGACGAGGTTATGCGCAGTTGAGAATGTATTTCAGATAGTATCGTGATGATGTGGTTAAGAGCGTGACTCTTGACAATTTGAGGGGTTGAACTTATAAAGGAAATACAAGGTTCAAAACACCCTTCCCAAATGGACTCAAGGTGTGACTTCGAATCAAAAACTTGACTCAAGGCTTCCAATGCCAAATGAGACCTAATCCAACCAAATTCAGAAGGATTTAACAGGTTATGGGTCCAACTCAATGGGTTATGCACAAAATGCTTGGATTCAGCAGAGAGACCTAATTGCCCTGTACTAGGTCAGCAACAAGCATTCAAAATTCATAACACAAATACTTCTGAAACACTTTGCAAATAAATTAGGTTTTTAGATACCCAATATCATGATTTACAACATTTTAGAGACTTAGTGTAGGTTGTTTTGGACCAAATGCCACTATTGTAGCATTGTACCCTGCAACTATGCATAAAAGTGGTGAATTTGCAAAGCAACTACTATTCCCACTCAACCTCGAGACCCCAACTCTTGGATAGTGACTCCTTATGTCCTCAAATGCACAAATACAAGAGGAATTAGACTTAGACCCCTTGCAACACTAAAAGCCCCAAATTAGGCCTTCAAACCCTCCAAAACTAGGGCTTCCTCAATCTAGGCTCTCCAAGCACTATCTCTTCCAATTGAAGGACCAAACACCTTCTCCTGGTCATATCATGAAGGACTGCATCGAAATATAGTGCCCTCATTCAGGTAGAATGGCTACTGCTATAGCCAAGGAGCCAAATTCATGTCTTTTACCCTGCAACAGTCAAACAATGGTGATCACCCTGCAACATACTGATCAATCTTGCATTTATAAGGTTAGTTTGATATGGTACAATGATGGATTCATCCCCAAAATCATAGATACTACAATAAGGGATGAATCCTAATCCATTTACTCAAAACAATTCACAATTTCCAGGACAGTTAGATTCCTAGGCTTCCAAGCTGACTTAAATGAATTGAAATGATGCTCAGAGCATTCACAAATGTTTCTACAACCTTTTGAATCAATTAAGCATTCAAAACAAATCAAAATATGCAAGAAAACTTTTATTGCTTCAAATCCTCCTCTGTCCATACAAATGGATATACCCAACTGTACTACCCTGATCTCTTGCCTTTGTGTGGGCATATACAGGTGACAAATAACCTCTGCAACCAATTCCATCGGTTATTTGTGATTACAAATTTAGTTTAGCCTCCTAAATCTAATTTCCCACCAAATACAACTAGCCGTTAATATTCAAATTTTTGAATTATTAACTTGTGTATTTTGGTTTTATTCTTGTTTTCAACTTATTCCAACTTAAGGATTCATCTCCTAAGATTTATTAGACCTTAATAAACAATTGTAGACCCTAATTGAACCCTTGGGGTACTATTGGCCCAACTTACAACATTTTGATATCCTAGTCCTTTACTTGGACCATTAGGACTTAGCAACATTTTATTACATTCTTTATTGCAAATTGCCATTATTAGCTTCAATACATCCCAATTCACACTTAGGGATGATTTTGTCCTTCTATCTCTGATTGGATCCATGGTGACCCTAGGTGTCTTCATAGGTGCTCCTGCACCAGTTTCCAGTTTGAGGAACTTACTATTTATAGTAAGCCTATTTTTGACAGTGTCTATTTGGGGCAGGGTGTCCTGGTGATAGACTTGGCATAGCAATTGTACTTACTTGAGGAGTTCGTAAATAATTAAGTTCACTTAATTAATTATTATATGAGCTTATTTTATAAAGTCAAGTCATTAATTAATTATAACGACTTTATATTTAAATGCTGTCATTTAATGAGGGGAAATATAATGAAGTATTATATTTCAATGAAAAGGTTATGCAAGTTTAATGTTGGAATGGCATAATCATATAAGTTATGAAATGTGTGATTAAGAAGCCAGGGTTCGATTTCTTGTTGAGAGATTATAAAAGACATGGAGAAGAAATCAAATTCATTATTCATTATGCTTATCATTCATTTGAAACTGATTTTAAATGGCTCTGAGTTTGGAGATTAAGGGTTTCAAATTTCAGCAGAAAGAATTGTAAATTTTTCTTGTGTCCTTACACTTTGAGTTGGATTTAATTGCCAACGAATTGTGGTTGAATTGCGGCAAGCTTTGATAATTCTTGGAGTATCTTTGGACGCCATTAATGGGAGTTCACATCTGGTGTGTTGGGCGCCATTCTTATGGTGTAGATTGTGTGTTTTTTAGTTGGACGTGGGCTTCCTTTCAAGAAGCCGCCACCTTTCATAGTTCTTGGGGCCAAAATTAAAGCTAATGGAAGATTCAACAACCGTCCTTCATGCTCATAGTTGTGGCCAACATACAGTGTAATATGGAGATAGGTGCTTCAACTACCAATTTCCAGAGAGTGAACATCAGCGAGTAATTCTCAAGTTCTTTCAATACAACAATGTTGAGAAGTGAAGTTATTAAAGTCTTTGTTATTGATTGTAATTGATAGGTGTTGGTTGGGGTTTCGAATTTCATTCAATTTGAAAGCATTGTTATCTGGTCCTTGTATGGATATTTGTATTTAAATGTAATTGAGTTGTTAGGGAATAATTGTGATGTTATAGTTCTTACCTGGCAAATTATTAAAATAAATTCATATAACATTACAATTTCAAAACAAATAAACTTTTGCAAGCAAATTCAGAGATAGAGCCAGGCAGACTCTTTACAATGGTATCAGAGCGGTTTCCTGCCATCCTATCGGGGTGGAATTCATTGGGCTTAATTGTTTGACTTGAGTGATCAACACTATAGTGATTTTTGCAGTCATGGATAGACATAGGAAATCTAGAAAACAATGAAACCAGTTAGACAATATGTCTCTTCTTAGATAACAGACATATACCATGATGAAAAACATGGAGAGATTAAGGCAAAGTCAGCAAAGATTTAATGCATGTCTTTCAAATCCGGCAAATGTCGATAAGGCGACAAATTATTTGGTTTCTTTGTTCAATAGGTCCTCTTCACAGAGAAAATATGAGGAGAGACGTGAGTATAAATAGGTGAGACATCTAGAAATCTCCATGATGAGTTTTCAGCAGCTGCTGATTTTGGTGGAGATGTTCCTGTACTTAGTGGATCAACCACTAGTCCTATTTGCCCACCTAAGAGTGAAGTTTCTTTGCAGGGACATGTGGATGTGCCTATCTTGTTGGTAGATAGTGGTACTGAGTTTCGGGATTCTGAGCTTACCAGAGTTAGCGACATAGATCAGATTGATGACATGTTCACTACCATTGATGGCAGTTTTACATCAGTTGGTAGTAGTTCTAGTGATACAGGGTCTGATTCACCGGACAACTGTTCTTTATGTGAGCCTATTGCTGATGCCGTGGATATTGTGAGAGTGGAGGATGTTGTAGATACCACTATGGATTTTGACACCTTGGATGATGGTGTTATTTTTCAGGACTGCTAAGAGTATTTGAGCTATGACAACTCTGATGTTTATGATAGCTGTCGTAGTGTTGAGTTAGTACAGGAGACTGCAATCTTTTCCTGTACTGAGGATGTGACAATGGAGCTACCCAGTGATGACACTCGAGATTGGAGTGTTATAGACGAGTCAGGTGACGTAGATTCATGCCACAGTGTAGATGATTCACGTGATGACATGGAGTCATGTATGCAGCCAGAGATAGCAGAGGGGTCTTAGATAGACGATGTTGATACTAGCATTGTGGATACCTCTGATGTTGAGTGTGAGGATGATGGGTGCTGCAGTGTGTCTGGTTTTTTATATCAGACATTGGGTGTGGACTCAGCATTGTCATTCGGTGGTGGTGGGTTCCAGGATCCTTTTCTACAGGGAGTCATGGATAAGGATGTGGAAGCATATGAGTGGTAGGAGTTTGTTTAAGCCAAGGCTTCCACTCCTTCGGTTGAGGTGTTTGTAGAGGTACCTAGTAGTAATACCTTGTTGGTGGACATGTGCGAGGTTGATAGCACACATGAGGAGAGTGATTATGAGGTTGCTTCCTTGATGACTCATGAGGATGACTCTTTCTTTAGCGAGTCATGCTTGATTTATCAAACCCTGGGGGAGGACTCTGAGTTGTTAGTGAGTGAGGATGGGTCCCAGGATCTGGATTGTCATGTGGTTACAGAGGATGAGGTAGCTAAGGACTGTGATGAGTCAGATTTAGCAGCAGCTTCCTCGGGGGTAGATGAGGATGAGTTGTCAGTACTCAGTTTGTAGATGTGTGCTCGAATGTCAGTACACAGAGATACGGTGATCTTGAGGGGAGTTTGTTGGATACAACTTCCTTCCATAGTGTGGACAACATAGTTGAGGTTGTACATGGGAGACCCGTTGTGCAGAGTCATCATGTGACTAGCTAGTTGAGAGTTGGTGAGAGAGACATTACTTCTACTCTTGAGCATTTCGATGCCGCTTGTCAGCTGTTGGCTATTTATGGTTGGGGTGCTCCTATGACAGATGAGCACGGTGGTGGTTACCTTTCCTTGATAGAGATTCATTCCTTGCGGGAGGTTGTCATGATTTTGAGACAGAACTATTCACAGTTGGTAGCCGACCGAGATCGCCTAGTTGAGTGGGGGAGTACGACATATGAGGCACTGATGGACAGGGAGGAGGAGGTGAGTGAGCTTACTTAGGAGCTCACAACAACTTCTGAGGCTCTAGAGGGCACTCAGTTGGCTCTCCAGGAGTCGCAAGGATGTTTAGTAGAGGTGACTGTGGAGTTAGAACAGATTCAGTCTATAAAGTTCCAACGATAGATCTAGTTCAGTTGCATATAGTAGTGGTTGGTGTTGAGTCAGCTTCCACAGTTGGCAGTGATGGATGTGTTGGGGACACAGTTACCTCCATCTTTGAGACAAATGCAGTAGATGCAGTGGAGGACGACAGTGAGAGTTTTGTGGTATCAGGTTCTCCAGTTGTTAGATGATGACGGATGATACGGAGCAGGTTGTTGAGAGACCTGTGGTAGCTAGGGTCGATTCATCGGTGAGTTGTGTGCCAGCTCCTGACACTATTCCCTTTGTTTCACATGACATGGACAAGGTATCATCTGGTTTGGAGTTCTCAAGGTGATTTGTTTCCTTTTGTCGGAAGAAAATCTATTCCTTCGTCTCATACAGTTGATCGTGATTGGCAGTTGGTAGTGCCACAGTTTCCGAGAGATCAGCTGTGGATTGTCGGGGAGCAGGTTGATGCTTCTTATAATTTTTATTGCACAGAGTCGTTCATGGAATACTTGCTTGAGAGTCTGGTTTTGCAGGAGGGACCTTTTGGAGCTTCTGAGGGTACACTTATCCGGGGTTCTCGCGATATTCAACTTTTGGTGGGGAGAATTGTAGATACCTTGACTACAACGCTGCCGCACAGGGATTTTGTGGTTGGGTTTGCTGAGAGAGTTACCCAGGATCCTACCCGACCAGTTGTCCAGAGTCAAAGATTTGAGCTACCTCTTGATTCTCGATTTGTTATGGATGAGCCACTGACAAAAATTGGAGCATTTCGCCATGATTACATAGTGAGGAGCATTCATCACTTCTCTTTTGATCCACCTGTTGAGGACTTGTTTGCGTGTTGGTGTGGGTTGGCTCCAGGTTTTTATCATCCTTTGTGGGATGGGTTTCTCCATTTGCAGTTGATGGGGTTGGTTACTGTAGTTAGCAGGAGGCGACTTGCAGGGTCAGTATATCTAGGATGGTATTGCAGAGGATGGATATCTGGGATACAGGAGTACTTGTCCCTATTGCACAGCTGGGTTTCTTACTCAAAGCAGATTGGTAGGATGAGCAGGGACAGTTGATCTAGCAGATGGTTTTGGATATCCATTCATTTTTGTTATGGATGGCTGTGAGTTTCATCTCTATTGGGATCCAGGTAGTGACAGGTTTGGCATTGCAGATTGTGTGGGTCGCTATGGTTGGCATGGTGACAATGTGTTCTGGCTAGCTCAGTGGATGGTGATTTTTTCACAAGAGTTTGCAGGTGATCGTAGGGACATTACTCCATTCTATTCTTGGGATCCGAGTGGACTTCTGTATTTTGTTTTTTCAGATTGCTTGGGGAAAAGCAATTTCAGGGAGGACTGTAATGTCCCTGTTTTTAGGCACATAGGACTAGCTTATTTCTGTGACCCTCATAGGCTAATCGGGATGTTAGAGGGGGTTGTGTGGCAGAGCCAGTGGTTAGTTTCCACTCTGGAGGTCTGTGATGCCAGGATTGCTCTTTGTTTGAGTCAGATTGACAGACTTACTATTTATAGTAAGTGCTTATTTTGGGTGATCGTCATGATTGCTATTTTTAGCAGGGCGCCTATGCATTGGTATCAGTGGAGTTGTGGATTCATTTGGAGAGTTTCCAGTTTGAGGGACTTACTATTTATAGTAAGCCTATTTTTGACAGTGTCTATTTGGGGTAGGGTGTCCTGGTGATAGACTTGGCAGAGCAATTGTACTGACTTGAGGAGTTTATTGTTGAGGAGTTTGTAATTAATTAAGTTCACTTAATTAATTATTATATGAGCTTATTTTATAAAGTCAAGTCATTAATTAATTATAACGACTTTATATTTAAATGCTGTCATTTAATGAGGGGAAATATAATGAAGTATTATATTTCAATGAAAAGGTTATGCAAGTTTAATGTTTTAATGGCATAATCATATAAGTTATGAAAGGTGTGATTAAAAAGCTAGGGTTCAATTTCTTGTTGAGAGATTATAAGACATGGAGAAGAAATCAAATTCATTATCCATTATGCTTATCATTCATTTGAAACTGATTTTAAATGGCTCTGAGTTTGGAGATTAAGGGTTTCAAAATTCAGCAGGAAGAATTGTAAATTGTTCGTGTGTCCTTACACTTTGAATTGGGTTTAATTGCCAACAAATTGTGGTTGAATTGCGGTCAGCTTTGATAATTCTTGAAGTATCTTTGGACGCTATTAATGGGAGTTCACAGCTGGTGTGTTGGACACCATTCTTATGGTGTAGATTTTGTGTTTTTTAGTTGGACGTGGGCTTCCTTTCAAGCAGCTGCCACCTTTCATAGTTTTTGCGGCCAAAATTAAAGCTAATAGAAGATTCAGCAGCCGTCCTTCATGCTCATAGCTGCAGCCAGCATACAATGGATTATGGAGATAGGTGTTTCAGCCGCCAATTTCTAGAGAGTGAACAACATTGAGTAATTCTTAGGTTCTTTCAATACATTAATGTTGAGAAGTGAAGTTATTAAAGTCTTTGTTATTAATTGTAATCGATTGGTGTTGATTGGGGTTTTGAATTTGATTCAATTTGAAAGCATTGTTATCTGGTCCTTGTATGGATATTGTATTTAAATGTAATTGAGTTGTTAGGGAATACTTGTGATGTTATAGTTCTTACTTGGCAAATTATTAAAATAAATTCATATAACATTACAATTTCAAAACAAATAAACTTTTGCAAGAAAATTCAGAGATAGACCTAGGCAGGCTCTTTACAAGGTGGCAGGAGGAACTTTACTACCATGTACTCATAAAGTTCGCATCACCATGGGGAATTACATAGTGACAAATGATTTCTTTGTGGAAGATTTGGATGATACGAATGTCATATTGGGCATTCAATGGATGGAGACTTTCGACAAGTACACAGAGTTTCAAGAAGATGGAGTTCTCATTCAAAGTGCATGACAAGGTGGTATTGAGAGGAATGTCCAATGGAGGTCCTAGGGAGATTTCAACAGTGGATGGAAGCAATTTTTAGATATGATGAGGTCGTTTGAGCAGCACAATATTTGGCTTCAACCAAACCTTGAGTGTGCAACAAGCTTACAACCATGATGATGAGCTTTAGGCAGTGTTGCTTAAGCACAGTTTGGTCTTTGTAGACATTTTGCCAGGTATACCTCCACATAGAGCTATTGAGAAAACGATCAAGTGGGAGGAGGGTGCCAAGCCAGTCATCGCTACTCGTTATTGTCGTCCTAATAAAGTCAATGATTAGATACAAAATACAATCTAGGAGCTCCTTGACAAAGGTTGGATCAGACCTAGCTCTAGACCCTTTTCATCTTTAGTAGTCTTGGTGAAAGGATGGAACTCTCAGGATGTGCATTGATTACCGAGCATTGAACAAGAAGACAATCAAGAACATATACCCCATTCCACGGATTGATGAGCTTTTGGATGAGCTACATGGAGCAGTCTACTTCTCTAATATCGATCTCTATTCTGGGTATCACTAGATCCGAGGGAGCAAGATGTGCACAAGACAATGTTTTGTTGCCACTAAGGTCACTTTGAGTTCTTGGTCATGTTGTTTGGATTGATCAATGCTCTAGCCACTTTCTAGTCTTGCATGAACCACATCTTCGACAAGCAATTGCGTAAGTTTTTGTTGGTGTTCTTTGATGACATGCTTATTTATTGCAAGATGTCAAAGGAACTTTTGAGGCATTTGGCCAAGGTATTGGGGATCATGGATTCACAATCATTGTTTGCAAAAAGGTCCAAATGTGAGTTTGTGATGACTGAGATTTTGTATTTGGGTCACTACATCAGGGCACGAAGAGTTTAGGTGCATCAGGAGAAGATCTAGGCAATTCTTGATTGGCCCACATCCAAGACACTCACGAAATTGTGTGGATTCTTTGGATTATGTAGTTATTACAAGAGGTTTGTGAAGGGTTTTCACAACTAGAAGCACCATTGAAAAATCTCACGAAGAATGGAGCATTACATTGGGAGGAGACGCAATGTGCCTTTGATAGGTTGAAGGAGGCCACGAGTACTTGTCTAGTTCTAGAATTATCAAATTTCATTAGACCCTTTGTCCTTGAGTGCAACACATCAGGAGAAGGCATTGGGGCAATTTTGATGCAGGATTGTCATCCCATTGCTTTTGAGAGTTGAAAGCTCACAGGGGTTGAGCAACCATATTCAATCTATGATAAGGAGATGCTCATCATCATGCATGCGTTGGCCAAGTTTTGACATTACCCCGCCGGGCAAGTTTTGTGGTGAGGACCAACTATAACAATTTGAGATATTTCTTGGAGCAGAAGGATTTGAACGAGAGGCAACAGAAATGGGTGAGAAAAGTCCAAGCATATGATTTTGACATTGATTATGTGAAAGGGAAGAAGAATGTGGTGGCCGA
Source organism: Thuja plicata (assembly GCA_018584345.1). Classification (NCBI taxonomy): domain Eukaryota; kingdom Viridiplantae; phylum Streptophyta; class Pinopsida; order Cupressales; family Cupressaceae; genus Thuja; species Thuja plicata. The sequence goes on along the minus strand of MU226410.1, from coordinate 1,016,007 downwards.
CGCGCTGTCCAGCAGACCTACCTGTAATGACCCTCACTAGTAGGATCACTAAAACACTGATATTGCACTATGGAATTTTGTCAAACAGTTGGCAAGCAATCAAACTATACTGCTGTAAGTGTAAACTGAGTATGAAATTGTTGAGCAA